>LOEQ01005274.1:0-19776 GCA_001685075.1 Bramus lutescens
AAACAAGAGTGGAAGAAATACAACACCAATAGACATGCTGACACAGAAGGGAAAAATCTCACAGGGTCCCACCCTAAGAAAAGAGATACAGTCAACTAAGAAATATCCAGATTTGGATAAATAGGCCTGCTTAGGGAAGAAACACTTAACTGGCTTTCTATTATCAAATGGAAATTATATACATACAAGCTCTGGAATTGTATACATAAAAGCAACACTAAATTAACTAATCAGGTTGAGTGTATATATTTTATCTGTGTATGTATGTGTGTGTGTGTGGTGTTTAAAACAATAACAACTAAAGAAAAAAGCCAGTATCCCTTTCTGATAGGGAATAACAGTTTAGGGGCACAAACACAAGTGTGTTTGGACCAAGAAAAGGGAGAGGAGATATGATGTAATATTTTTCTAATTTATGGCAATTAATTAATGTAAAATCTAAAATTGCCCTTTAAAATGAGTATTGATAAGTCTGTGGTTAGTACTTATAATTTCATCATAAATGCAATGTTATTTAGTGTATATCCATTTTAATGGAACTAGGCCAATGTAGCAATCTAAACTAGTGATGAAATTTTAATAAAATTTTGATAATGAAAATGTGAATTTTGTAAATGCATATTAAGTAATTTACAGTGCTATATACATTAGTTGTCATTGAGTTAATTGTATATATGCCAGTTATATACGTTTTAAAATCAAAATATTAAGGTTGAAAATCAGCATATATTTGAGGGTATAAGTCTGTGAAGAAAAATTAATAAATATATTTATGAAAGCACATAGTTAAATATAGTAAAATTACAGAAATGTATTTACTTTAGAAAAACACTCAATTCTACTAGAAAATGTGTTGTTCATATGTTGCTCTGTTAGCTTATCATTACAGAAATTCCTGCATATACATTGAAGTTCTGTAATTGTTAGAGTTTGCATGCGGCTTAGCTCTACTGTGGAAACAGGATATCCAACATTCATACAATTTTACTTCACAGGTATTTTATAACACAAAGGTAACATTTGAATTATTTAGATTTTTAGATACAGTGAAAGTATATGATACAATTTAAATTAAGTAAGAATTAGATTTGCATAGTTGCTAATGGTATTATACCACTACTTCCATTGTTTTCTGAGTTAACAAACTTTTGCAATAGTATTATGTGGCTGTATCTGCCTTTGTCTTCTTGCCTCCGACTGTAGCATCTGATTCTACTGTAAGTCTCATCATTTCTACAAGTGGAATGTGTGAAGGATGGGCCACTAAGCGATTGCACTCCCTATTAAGTGTGTGCTGATGCATCTCATTTATCTAATTACCAACAGATTGTTCTCCGGAAGAGCCATTTGCATTTGTAATCTTATGTAATAAACTCACTTTGCTAATTAATGCATTTGGTTTTGGTCTTCTCCTCCTTCTTACAGTGTAGGCTTAAAAGATCAAAAATATTAAAAAATATTTTTATTTAAAAATCTTGGTTTCTGTAATGTTAAATTAACAGTGCCAAAGCTAGAAATGTCATTCAAATGGTAATTGCAGAGATAACGAGAAAATTAAATACTAAGGTAAATTTCCATGTGACTTTCTTTGTTTGTTTTTTATTTAAAATTTATTTACAGTATCTCTGTGAAACTACTAAATTTATGATGGAATTATACTAGAAGGTTTTGATAATTTAATTTCATCTCTATGTAAGGATTCTATGGGATTTAAGGCTCAGATTCAATCTGGAGTGCATGAGCATGCATACACACTCACACACTCTCTCACACACACACACTTCCACAATGGTATACATTAGTTCAAGAAAGTATAATTTGCAAAAATAATTGATGCAATATAAGTGTTGATTATTCTAATGTATTCACTATAGAGTTCTTTTAAACAAGTTCATATAATTAGCCTAAGAGTTTTGAAAAGAGATAACTGAATATTTGGTAGAGTAGAAAACTGATGAAAGTTAATAAGAAATTGTTCCAGCTGTCGTTGCAGACTATTAGAAGAAATATGAAATATCTGTAGACAGGTAAATTAGTAAATTCTATGATTTTATTTACAAAAAAAGATTTACTCTGTAATTAGCAACAAGTGTAGGATATGTATAAGAAGCCTTTTGATGTATAGTATTTCAAATAAAGACACTTTTCCCATGCATGTTCAAGTACCTGAGTCACGTGGAATCTTTTGATACCATGAGAAGAACACAAGCTGACTGGGATGCAGTGGATCGCAACAACCCAGGTATTCGAAGTCACAATTCATTTTCACAGTGACAGACATCTTCCTTGGAAAACTGTTCCAGGGTAAAACTACCTTTTCAATGAACACTGAGTAGCTGTTGTAATTTAATATTTCATCTGCAGCATAACTTCCAGTGATCTTCTCCATTTTATACTGTAAAGAAGTTAAGTGAGTAATTCAGTGATGCATGGCAGATAAGGATATAGAGAATTCCCTCTTGATTTCTAAAAGTTCACTAAGGGAGGGAAATTTTGCCTAAGTAACAAGTTACTATTTCCACAGACTGTAATAAGTCATCTTTTGATAATAAATATAACTTGCAGACTATATCATAAGAATTTTGTTTGAGAGCATTTGGATCAATAAACTTACTATTGCCAAGTTTTTTTAGTCAAATACTTTTTAATATCACAATTAGAAATATTATCTTCTATGAAGCATAATAGATTTTTTAAAAAAAATAACAGAATGTTGTCAATTGCCTTTTATAATTCTAAATTAAAAGAGAAACGATGAAATATTCTGTTTTCAAAGAATTTTAATGAATATAAAAATCAATAGAAAAATGGCTTCAAACAAAAATAAAAAATTGCTGTAGTCTGGAGTATATAGATGATCATTCATAGAAAAAAACTTGATATTAAATTTATGACTCCACAAACAGTAAATAAGGCCTTTGTGAGATTTTTAATTCTTTAGTCTACACTTATTAATAAGTCTAGACATCAGTTAACAGTGCACAACTTTCAATGGATATTGGTAAAAACCATCTTGTCAGTGAGAACCTGACTTTATTGACTAAGGAAGTCATTCAGTAACAGAGATTTAAGGTAAGATATGCACTAACATTGAGAATATTTTACTTTCAGCCTCCCAGAATTTAGAATTCTTATTTGTGTATGAATATAAATTCCCTGTGCTAGTGTGTGTGCATGGGCATGGTGTACTTTCTTGGATCTATATCTCTTATTGATCACCACTGTTGATATACTGTGTAAATATGATGATACAAGATTGGTAGCTTATTCTTAGATATGAAATAAAGAGAGATAATATTAAATACACAAAGGGCAGCTGCAGACACATACCCAAGAACAGTAAGGAATACGAGATGGAATATTACTTACTTAGTAAACATATAAAAATGTATGATTTATTTTTAATTGGTTTAGTAGGATTCTTATGAAATATAGTAAGAAATTTAAAAACTAAGGAAGTTGAATAAATATCAAAGGTTATTAAGAATTATCAGATGTGGCACACGTATGTGTGTGTGTGTGTGTGTGTTCAGTGGGTCACTAAATTTCCTAAAGTTATTATAGAATTAAAATGTGTCAAGGCAAGGAAGCTGAATATTAAAGTTCTATCAAGATGATGGACAGTGACCTAACTAAAGTTTGATCAGAGACAATCTGTCAGTTGATTTTGGCTCAGAGATAGGTTGTGTATTTGCATTCTTGAAAAAAACAGCAGTGTTGGGCAACACTGTTAATCTCAGGGATAGTTTTCTTATTATTGATATTGTTATTTTCTTCTTATGAGAGGAACTTACCATGGCAATGCTTCTTTGACCAATGTGTATTGACCTGTATTGTTCAAGAGATGGGCTAAGCCAGTCCTGAGAATGTGCCATTCAGGTCTTTAACTACACAATGCACTGATCTAACCTGATGTGAACAGAAGCCCATTACTTCACTTCTACTTTTTTTCTTATTTCTTCCAAGTTACTGTAAATAAGACACTTAAGTGCAATAGGCAAACTGAAGCAGCTTTTTTATGGATACAAAGAATTGTATCTAGAGTCAAATTTGTCATGATGTGCTGACCACCTTTTAAGATTTCTGAAGTGTGGATTGTCTCCTTCTACCTCTTTTACCTTGTTAAATGGTCAGAATTAATTGAATTTAAATTCCTCTTCAAGTTTTTGAGAGTCTTGTTTCATTTGTTTTTCACAAGCATTCCCTGGTAAGGCAACCAAAAACAAAACAAACAAACCATATATACCTCAAGCTAAGCTTGGTGCCCCTGATTGCCAAAGAATCAAACAATGTTGCAATTGGGTTCCACCATTTTCCTGCTGTGCCCACACCAGAACCCACACTTCTGCTTCCCAACAGGTTCTCCTTGTGTTGCCACATTGGCTTTGAATTTACAAGCTGGGGAGAGCCTCCTGCCTTGGCCTTCTGAGTAATTAGGACCACAGATGTAGGCCAACAGGATGAGCCCCCGTTTTTTTTGTTGTTGTTGTTGTTTTGGTTTTTTTGTTTGTTTGTTTGCTTGCTTTCTTCTTTCTGAGACTGCCTCAGTATGTAGCTTAGACTGGCTTCAAACTCATGGCCATCCTTCTGGCTCAACCCTTGGATTTATGACATTAGGCCAGGTCCCCATAACCAGATTTTTTTTTTCTTGAAATCAGCTCTCATGTAGTCTAGGCTGGTCTGGAACTCACTATGTAACTGACGACCCTGACCTTGCTTCCTGAGTGCTGGGGAATGCAGGCCTGCACTGTTATGTCACTTTCTGTGAGGATGAAGACGCCACTGACACACACATATGAGGCAGGCACTTTACCAACCCAGCCTCAAACTGACTCTCAACTAAAAAGCTAAGACCAAGACCTGCCTGCTGTCGCATCTGCTGTATACAGGTGTCCCATCCACTGGGACAAAGTTCAGATCCTGACCCACATGCCATCTCCACACTGACAAAAGACACTGTTTTTGGAGTATGGATGTCATCTTCTGCTCTTCTGGCTGTAGCTTGAAGACCCTTCAGCATTGCCTGCTGCCACTGAGCTCCAAGGACTGTTTCAACAATAAACATCCCATATTTTGAAATGGTCAAGATGGTTTCCAACCTTTGGCCTGGTGTCATATCTGCCAGAACCTGGGCTCCAACGTTTCCATAGCCAACAAGATACTCGCCAGAGAAACTTGATGTCCTACAGAACTTGCTATCACCATTGCCCGGAATCTGTAGCATCAGAAGGGTAGGATGCAACCAAGGTCAACACTGGACTCCTCTAGAGTTCAAGGGCCACTAAGCCTGTAGTGGAGGGGTGTGTCCTACTATGACACCCGCAAGGCAGAAGGAGGTCGCACCAAGTGCTGATGAACTGATGGTAGCTCTAAGTCTGCCCCAGGTCAGCACTAACTGCAAATGGCCAACTGCGTGGGGCATCCCAGAGCCCTGATGCTGCCGACACTCAGGCAACTGTGTCAGTTTTCCATACCTTTGAGCTACAGCTCTGCTGTCCTCTCCTTGATGTCCTGGATGCTACTTCCTGTTAGCTTCCAAGACTGCAGACAAAGCAATGCCAGGACTGTAGAACGGGTCACTGCTGTCATCAGAAGTTTAGATCAGACCTCGGCAATGTATCTGTGGCACCACTGTGCACCAGTGCAGGGCATGGACTCTGAGCAGAAGAGTGAACCAGGATCTCTCTGTGGCTCTCCCTTTGACCAGAGCTGTGGCTGTCCATGTTGTGGTCACACCAGACAGCCCCTCAGGATCTAGGACTTCTCGGCTGACCACTTAGCCAAGCTGTGGACTTAGAGAGGTGGCAGAGAGGCCTGCCCTGCTGGTGCCTACAGGTCATGGCAGTTGAGGGAGTAGGAGTTCGGGTGGCTCTGGCAGCCATACTGGAAATGGTCTATGAGTAGGATGTTGCAGTACTGGAAGTCACCCTGCTGGCAAAACAGTGTACAATTCCGGGCATACTCTATTGAGCTCCTGCAGTTGAATGCTGATTAAACAATAAAATAGGAAACAGAATCATATGACGCTACAACAGTCTGTGTATTCTTTAATCTAATATATATGTGTACATAATATGTTCACATACTATATATAATAACTATATACTAGATATATATAATATGTATAATCTAACATATACAAGTATATATTATACAAATATACAGAATAATATACACATGCATATAGACACAAAAGCCAGTAGATATTTCGTTATCAAAAAATATCTAGATACATCAACATTTTGAAGACATGTGATATAATTTATAATATACATATGCCTAATGTATATCTATAAATTATATATACATGCCCATATATTCCTAATGTATGCAATATACATGTATATATAACTTCTAAGACTATATGACAGTGGACTTTTTTATAACAAAATACCTGGATAAATCACAAGCTTTGATACATCTCTGGAGGCTTGAAGAAGGTATCATATATATATATATAATGTTAGATATGCATATCTTATTATGTGTATATGTGTACCTTATATACATATACACATAAAAGATATATGCTGCATGCAAATATTACATACTAGGTATATATGCACATTTTATATATTATATGTGTTGAGTGTGTATATCATATAATTTATTAGGTATGCATATTATATGAACTATGTAAACATCATGCATATTATATCTTCAAACATCTAAGGAAATGTTCAGTCTGTTGATTTTATACATATCACATATGTATTACATACATCTTATATCTCCAAGTCTTCTGGGAAATGTTCAAGCTGGTGATTTATCCTGATATTTTGTGATCAATAAGTGTCCACTGATATTCTGGCATGTAATTAATATATTATTTTAGAGTCTGGAGCAAATACATAGTGGAAAAAAAGCATTTTGCAGCTTAGTGTTTCTAACCAAAGATCCTTATTTGTAATGGTGGTTAAACTAAAACCAAATTACTCTTTGCTATAGTTTTGAGTACTGGGTAAATCCAAATGGATATCTCAGTTGAAGAGCAGGGAAGTAGGAAGAAAAATAATACTATTGAAATGGTTCTACAACTTCAAGAATAAAATTTCCAATATATTGGAAGAATATAGAATTATTTTTCCCCATACATGTATCCATTCACTAATAACCTTGATAAAAGTTTGTTTGACCATAATTATGAAAATATCCCTAAGAATTTTTTGATTTTTTTCTATTAGAAATATTACCCACAACTTTTCCCATATGACTTTCATGAGAATTATTATTTCAGAAATTAAAAGATTTTTTATGAGAGGTCTCTGACACAGTACACTCATTTTATTAAAAGGCAAAAATTTTATAGTTCTTTGTTATTAAACAGTAGAAACTTCCTTTCTGGTGTTTCATAACTTTAAGTAAAAGCAATTTAGAGTCTCCTTTCTCATTTAGTAACTAATTTGACAGCTAATATCCTATAATATTGTAATTCATTCAAAAATATTAGACTCTACTGAGAAATTTTAAAATACTTTCCAATTCTTCATCAAGATTTGTTTTACTTGAATTAAATTCCACTGATGTGTGAAAACATAATTTTAAATAATAGAATGAGGCTGTTATTTTTTCAAAATTGATTATGCTAATATAAATGAGATGTAGCAGTGAGTTTTTTATATAGTTGCAATTAGATTCTAATCTTATGGATTCATTTGATTTTCTTTCCAAATAAGTCTTCTAATTAGGATTCATTATCCTTAGGGTTCAGTCTTCATGTTAAACTTTTTAAAAAATTAATTTCATAATCAACTGAATTTAATTATCTTCTCAGGATGATTATAGTTAGATGAAATATATTATTGATACTTAGGTAAATAAGAATGCATATTTTAGTATTTTGCACTAAATACAAACTCATAGTCTGTATTCTAAAACCAGCAATACTGGCACCTTCATTACTGATTTTTCAGGAGAATGAGAAGGTTGACTTTCTCCCTTGGTGATATTCTTTAAAGTCCTGTCTATCAGTGTGAATTACCTCTTATTTTAGGTCACTAGGAAAAAGAAACTATTGATTCTTAAAT
The DNA here is from genome assembly GCA_001685075.1 of Bramus lutescens. Taxonomy (NCBI): domain Eukaryota; kingdom Metazoa; phylum Chordata; class Mammalia; order Rodentia; family Cricetidae; genus Bramus; species Bramus lutescens. The sequence goes on from LOEQ01005274.1 coordinate 8,028, forward strand.
AATATAATTTTCTCAGAAAATATGCTTTCCTAATATATTACCTTTTTCTTCTCAGGCTTCTTCTACTAAATCAGTCCCTACTAATAATAATGGAGTTAAACTGGTTCTATCTACCTTTTAGGTCTTGATTCATAAGGGTATAACTATTCCATTTTATTTTCTTAATTTTTTCATGTTTGCCAGAATCTAAGTATGCTTTTTAAATTTTCTAGCATTTAGGGATCCTTACTCCTTCTCTAAACCTTTCCTCTCATACATGTGGCTGGTCTTCCTTATGGCTTTTCTTCCTTTTCATGTTCATTGTCCTACTGTGCTTCAGGTACCTGTGAAGTTTACTACTAGCCCACCCTGATATTGCTCTTTTAATAAATTACCCTCATGCCTATTTTAAGAATGGATTTTTTAATTCATGTTATTACTGAGATGCAGACAAGAGGAAAGGTACCCAATATCCCTGGTATCATATGGCGTTTCCATTGTGAATCACCTAAATTTTGATTAAAGCATTTTTCTGTCTTTAAAAAATTATTTAGTGAAAATATAGCTATATAATTTCTCCTCGTTTTCTCTCTTCCAACTCCTACAAGCCTCCCCTCTTTCTCTTCCAAGTTCATGACCTCTTCTTTAATCATAGTTATTACTCATATATATAAACAAATAAATATATAGCTACAATCTGAATCAGTTCAGTGTCATGTTTCTAGGGCTTGCAGCTTCGTATTAAATAAACAATCGGGGGACTCTTCATTGGTGATCATTAATCCTACTTCTCTGAGAAGATGTTATTTAATTATAGCTCTTCATCTGGGGTGGGTCCCTGTGATATTTTTCCCATCAATGTTGGTGTATCAGCTGTTTTTGAAATTATTTATGTTTTATTCAGGCACACAGGTTATTGAGAGTTTATGAGTGTGGCTTCCGTATCATATAAAGAAGACACAAACTCACAGACTTTGATTGTTGATTAAAATGAACCATTTCCGGTGTATATCATTGACTGAAATGTTACCCCTATTATATTTTCATATCTTCTTTCCACTCCTGTCAAACCCTTTTTTCTTCCCACTAAGTTTCTCTGTGTTTTTCATATGTATTTTTCTAAATGTACACACTTTATACAAATGTCTTTAAATTCAATTCAGTCATTTGTTACAGTTTGGGTCCTATTAAAGATGCTTCAGAATTTTAATTTATAAACTTCCATGTTGTCTATCATCTAGATAAGTTCTATGATCTTTCCTTGACTTTAATAAACTGGATATTTTAGAAAACTGTTCAACTCCCTTCTAGAATGTTTCTGCAATGAGATTTATCTGATGTCTTTCTTATAATTCGATAGTGGTTGTGTATTTCCGATACCCAATACCAGAATCATTGATCAGTTATCATCTCATCATTTCAAAAGTAGCATGGCAGTTGTGTGATATTCTAACAAAAAAGATCCATGGGCTAGATCAGTATTAATGAATTAATGTGCTGATGTAGGGAATTTCTAGACAGAATAGCATCCAGGCGATGATATGGCCATTGATTATTGAACTTGTATGGGTTTATAATGTGAAGAACAACATTTAAAATAGTTGAGCAAATTAATGCTGTTCTGGAGAAATTGTATTTACTTAAATAGGAGGAATGAGGACTCAAGAACTGCAGACTGCTAAAGGAACCACACTGCTCTTGCAAAGGACCTGAATTTGCTCACCCCAAATTATGTCCTGTGTCTGACAAACATCTGCTACTACAATGCAAGAAGGATTTAATGCCCTTTGTGTCATCCACAAGCTTATAATGGCAGTAATATAAGCACACATATATACATATATAAGTATATGAATTAGAGGATTTTAAAAATAGGAAATAATAACCCACCTATCAAAGGTTCTTTCTATGTTGTGAAAATATAAAATCATTTCAAAGAAGAGACTATACCCTGAAGGATGCTCAAATAACTACCTACTGAAGAGTTTAAATTGTGTCAGATTGGAAGGCACATAAAAGTCAAAACTAGTATTGTTCAAAGGAGCTAGACTTTATACAAACATGACAATGAACTTTTGCAACTTAATTCATGTAGTATTGGTTTCAGGCATGAAAGCAGACTTGAGTGGTGTCAGTGGTGCCACTGAGTTTTACACCACAGTTTCACTAAGCTCCTGATGTGTCACTTGTGTGTGACAGGGTCTGTGCCTTAGCAAGGAGACACCTAGAGATCACTGTGCAAAGCTGTGAAGGTAAAACCTTATTTGAAGTGGAGAAACTCCCAGAAAGTTGGAGATTCTAGAACAATGGGGTGCCACTGGAGAAACAATCCATCTATAGAGTACATTTAGCTGAAGATAGGTTGTGTCTGATTCAGGTATCAGAGACAGAGATGGAGATACCAAAGCTATTTAAAGCCTAAATTATTTCTTCACAAGAACCATTTCTGAAAGCTAGAACTAGAATGGCAAGATTACAAGATTTGAAATAAGTATGTGTGTGTGTGTGTGTGTGTGTGTGTGTTTTCTCTTTTTTTCCATCCTTGTTTTGGGCCAATCATTTTGTGTTATGCATTCATTATTCCCTTCTGAAATTGGAGAATTAATAACATCATGGTGCACGCTTTAAGTATGAATTTTGATGTTTTTCTTCAAGAGTTACAGAGTTACTTGGGTCTCAGATGAGACTTGGCTTAAAACTGTACCATAATAAATCCTTTCTTCCTTAAGTTACAAGTGTGTGAATAATATATATTCACAAATAAAGTATCTAATATAGTAGTCAAATGAAAACATACTCATCTTAATGTTCTCAGAACTGACCCATTAACACAAGGATGATGTTAACATCTTCTCTTTTCTTCCTGCAACACTTTATTTAACTAATGAGAAATGGGCCTCACATCTCAACCAGTTTATCTCCATGTCTGGAATCCCACCATCTGTAGTATAGTGCTTTTGTATAAGTCCATTTTAAGGAGTATAATACCATTTTTGCAAATAGATTTTGAATTTCAACTTACTTCTAAAATTATAGCTAGGAGTTACTTTTATCTCTCTTATTTTTGCTGATTAAAAAAAATCCACAACAGTGTAGGATTGTCATAGTTTTTATTAGATTATAAGAATCTATTGATTTGGAAATGATTTTTTTAAATTTTAAAACATTGTTAGATATTTTCATGTACATATTTACTATTATGATATCATTTTAATATTACTCTTCACATAAAATGTCCTCTGTAGTTCAATCCATAGTCCACTCCTGATGCCTTCAAAAGCAGTATCAATTTTCATTATGAATTTAGCTTTATCTCTTCCAGAAGGTCACATGACTAGAATGAAATATATTGTCAGAATGACCTTTTTTATTTAGTCATTCATGTGATAAGCACTCATATTTTTCTTTGTCTTACAACTCAGTCCTTTATAATGTTGAATAAATTTCCATAGTATGAATGCATCTCAACCAACCTATCTTTATACTTGTTAGACCAGATCTTGAATCATTTCAGAGTTTAAAATTATGAGCAAAGATACTATGAACATCCATTGACAAGCTTTACCTTAGAAAAGGTTTGAAAACTGAAAGATACATACTGAGACAAAACTAGGCAGCAGTCATAAGTAGATAACAAATATATTAGCAGAGGGAATAAGAGTTTTTACATGCTATATCAGGCCATTTATTGCCATGTTCTAAAGAATACAGTTCTTCAAAAAAATGAAATCATGAATACTATATAATATATAGGTATAATGGAAAGAGTAAGTGAGGATCATTCTATATATTTAGTAAGTTCTCAAAATATCTAAAAGTATTTTGTCTATTTAAAAATATTTCCAGTGTTTTTTCTACTTTTATTTTCATTTATGCCTTCCATTTCACTAGATTTCCATATAACCTCTAAACTCCCCCAATTTCATCTGTCTTTTCCTCAATCCCTCCCCACAACTTGATCCCTCCTACTCCCATATTATTTTCAAAGACCTAAAAATATCAAATATTTGAATAAAGCATAAGGCTGTTAAGAATGAATACACGAATGACTTTCTATTTCAACTTTGCTAATTACTACATTGTATTAAGTCAAGATATAAATAATGTTCATATACTTTACATTTCAGAATGAACAACTTGGTGTAGAAGTGAACTAATTGTGTATGCCTTTTATTAAAATGCTAAGACTTCACTTTGATTTCTACTGATAATAAATTTTTTCCAAAGGAAATTTAAGTTATAGAATGGATAAAGAGAGCCAGAGGATAGTCTATGTAGAGTAAGGATTTCTAATAACTGTAAAGATCACATTGTTATTTGATATATTATAGAGTAAGATTTCTACAATGTAGTGACTTCCAGATGCTATACATTCAAAGGGGGACACATTAGATTGTGGTCTGTGTAATGTGGTCAAAAATTTTTGCACGGAAAATAATTGATAAAACTTTAATATGTTTTCTTATATATCAAAGATCAAGTATATACAACATCACCAGAAACTTTTATTTGCCATGTTCACAAGATTTTGAGAACCTGTATAGTAAGAGAGCATAGTTTGTTAATGTGAAAATTACCAAAATAATTGAATTCATTATTTAAATTATGGAAGTTTTTCTCTAAAAACAATAATCAAATATGGAGCAAATATTTTACAAATTAAATTTCTTCATTATAGTTAAACATTTTGGAACAATTTAGAATTGCAATTAAAATCTGTTAAAAATAATTTTTTCTCCACATGTTCCTAAATTAATATAAAGACTGGTTGATTGATGACTTTGTTTCTCCTTTATTAACGTTGCTTATTAAAACAGGTCTTTGAAACATAAATGCCCACAGCTGTCAATGGCACGCTTTGTTTTAATTTTAAATCTACTTCATATTCTTTAGCTTTACTTTATGTATGTATGAATGCATATATATGTATGTATTTGCTTGTTTGTTTTATGTCCATACACCAATTCCCCTCTCCCAGTTCTACCATAATACCTACCCTTTGCTCTTTCCCAACCTCCTCCTCTTCAGTTCCTAAATGGCAGGTCTCCCTTGGATATCAACAAAACATAGCATATCAAGTTGCAGTAAGACTAAGCACCTCTCCTTGTATTAAGGCTGGGCAAGGTAACCTAGTATGAGGAATATCTTCACAGCAGTCAGCAAAAGATTCAGAGACATCCTCGGCTCACACTGTTAGGGGTCCCATTAGGAGATCAAGCTAGACAACTGCCCCATATATACAGGGGACATAGGTCAGTCCCATGCATTCTCTCTAGTGTTTATTGTAGTCTCTATGAGCTCCTATGTGCTCAGGCTAATTGATTTTATAGGATTTCTTGTGATGTCCTTGGCCCCTTTGGCTCCTGCATTACTTCCCTCTCTTCAGTAGAATTCACTCGAGATTGACCTGAAGTTTTTGACTGTGGATCTCTGCATCTGTTTCCCTCAGTTGCTGGGTGAAGCCTCTCTAACGACTACTGGGCCAGGCACCAATCTATGTGTATAGCAGAATATAGTTGGCCATCATTAAATTGACATTTATTTTCCCCCAGTAATATTTGATTCTATCCTAGGTCTCTGAGTAATCGAGTCTCTGGGTCCTGTTTCTCCAGGCAGTGTCAAGTGTGGGTTCACTATCATGACATGGGTCTCATGCTAGTCCAGTCATTGGTTGACCACTTCCACACTCTCTGAGCCACCTTTACCCCCATCACATCTCATAGGCAGGATAAACCATAGGTTGAATGTTATGTGGCTGGGTACTCTGTCCCTCAACTGGAAGTTTTGCTTTGGTACAGGAGATGGTCAGTTCTGGCTATGTATCCTTTATTGTTAGAAGTCTTAACTGGGGTCATCATTATAGTTTCTTTGGCATGTCCCTTGAGCCAGGTTTCAACTTGGCCCTAAAATACTCCCCCCCATTTTTAGCCGTTTCATGATACTCCCTCTATCCCACCCCACCTCATCCCTACCTGCCCCAAATCACCCATGAAATCTCTCCTATTTCCCCTTATCAGGGAGATCCAAGTATCCTCCTTGGGCCTTCCTTGTTACATAACGTTTCTGGGTCTATGGATTGTAGCTTGATTCTCCTTTACTTTACAGCTAATATTCGTTTTAGTGAATACACACCATGTCTGTCTTTCTGGGTCTGGGCTACCTCACTCCAGATGATTTTTTTCTAATTCTATCCATTTACCTGCAAATTTCATGATGTTATTGTTTTGAACAGTTAAATAACACTCCATTGTGAAACGTAACACATTTTATTTATCCATTCTTCAGTTGAGAGACATCTTGGTTGTATCCAAGTTCTGGCTATTACAAATAAAGCGGCTGTGAACACAGTTGAGAAAGAATTCTTATATATAATTGAGTATCCTTTGGATATATTCCACAGTTTTAGAGCTTGGTCTCAATTTTCTGATAAACAACCATATTACTTTCTAAAGTGGGTACACACATTTTCACATCTACATTCAAACGAGTTTTCCTTTTGCGCCAAATCCTCTACAGCATGAGTCATCATTTGTGTTTCCGAGCTTAAACATTCTGCCTGATGCAAGATAGAAGCTTACAGTTATTTTGGTTTGCATTCCCCTGATGGCTAATAATGCTGATGTGGAACATATCTTTAAGTGTTTCTTAGCCATCACCCACAGCATAGATTCTAACATCAACAACTAATAAATGAGACCTCACAATACTATAGGCTTTTGCAAGGCAAAGATCATTGTCAGTAGGCAAAACAGTAGTCTAAAGAATAGGAAGATGTCTTCACCAACCTCACATCTGAACTTCAAAATATATAAAGAAGTCAAGAAACTAGACAAAAAAAAACCCAAATATTTATATTTAAATAAAGGGAGTGCAGATCTAAATGGAGAATTCTCAACAGAAGCATCTCTTTCTTCTCTTTACCTTTAGTTCATTTCATAACTGTGGCTGTCTAGACTATGGTTCTTCAAGTTGTATTGTAAACTCTATTTTAGATCATTTATCTCTAAGAGCTTAGGCTAGAAGTCTGAGGCAGAACAGTCACTTTGAGACAAAAAATGAAACATCAAACTTCCCACTTAACACTCTTGCAAAATCAAATGAAAATGCAAGCTTTGATTTACATTATATTCTAGTTAAAGAAGAACTTCAAATATTATTCTTAAAATATATGTGCTTTAAAATATTTTTGGGAAAGAAGTTATTTGCAATAGATTTTTGCAACTTATGCAGCAGTTTTCCTATATTGTTGCTGGAAACTTTATTTAAAATTTTATCACTCTTTTTATTATTCTGCCAGTATTTAATGCTGACCGAGCCTTGAACTCTGGGTGACTATGACCAGTGAAAGAAGTTCATGTATTAAAATTTTTAAAAGTGACATTTATGTGCTCTATTTGGTGCTATCGATTACAACAGGCTATTTATCAAGCTGTGCATGAAGAGTCAGCTGCTCAAGATTAACATGCTGTACCTGTGTTATGAGTGTAGCTTGTCCCTCACTGTTGAAATCTGAGGCTTGCTCTTAAATACATGTGGCCAAAATAATAACCTTGCCTATATCTATAAAATGAAGACAAAATATAAGCTGTCACCCTTTGATCATCATAAAGAGAACCTTGCTACACACCAACTTAAACTTTCTTTGTGCTAATTTTTCTCCAGCCCTTACCTGATCCTTTGCACTATAGCCCTTATTACCTTCTTTTATTATTTTTAAAACTAAAACAGGTTAAACCTTTATTTACATTTAGAGTTCTTACTGTACTTTTCCTTTGTATCCTCCCCTTACCACAGGTAAGATTTATGAGTCCTGTAAATGTATGTATCGGCTTGGTGTTCCAGCAAGAAGTCTAATGCTTATCCTCACAGTGAGTCCTCATATTTCACGGTTTGTCTCTATTGAATCTACTTCTACATATTTAAGAGTTTTAAGAAGTGCTTTGTTTCTTAATGTGTTATTTTACAGAAATATAAACATAATCATGAAAGTGTATACCATAAAAATAGACACTTTGATAGCAAATCAACTGCCTTCTTTATGGTCTATGAAAAAACGAGAGGGGAAACATGAAATAGAATATGGTTAAAGATTCAATCACCTTAATTTATATTGAAAGCAAATTTCCATAAGCAATTTTTTTTATTTTTGTATTTTGTTCCAACTAATACTTACAGAGGTGACATAATCATCTCATTAAGTATAGAAAAGAACTTTGATAAAATTCAACATATTTTGAAGGTAAAAGTTGACATCCTACTACAGAAACACTTGCTCAATCATGTTTATTACAGCCCTATTAATAATACTCAGAAACTGGAAAGAGGCTAGATGCTACTTCACATCAGAAAGGATAAAGAAAATGTGATACATATACAAATGTGATATTACTCAGAAGTTAAAAAAAGTTAAATCAGGAAATTTACAGGCAAACAGATGGACTTTAAAAAAACATCCTGAGTGAGATAACCCAGACCCAGAAATACAAACTGATATGTATTCACTTATGTGTGGATGCCAGCTGTTAAATCAATGATAAGTATGTTATAGTCTGTATGCCCACAGAGATTAAGTATAAAGTAAGGGACTAGCAGGGAGGGAGGGATCTTCCTAGGAAAGGTAAATAAGATAAATACTTATGGGTAGATGGAGTAAGGCTAGAGTATGAGGAATTGAAGGGGAAGGGAAAGGAATAGGAAGCGATGGGGGGACCATGAGGAGGGATAGCTAAATATAAGGGCCATTTGAAGGGTTGTAGGGAAACTAGAAATTTCCTTAAATACATATATGAAGGTGATCTAAACAGATACTCCAAATACCTGGAGAGATTGAACTCCAACTGAAAATCTCTCAACACCAAATGAAACCTTCCGTTCATGGAATGGGTTATGTTTAAACAAGTTACTGGCCCATGAAAACTCCCAAGCAACTTAGCTATTGTCAAAGCCATTGGTTGTTCTTCAAAAATAATGTTAAGGTTGCTGAAGATACCTCAGTGAAAATGGCCAGGGAGTTTGTGCATGTCTAGAGCCTTCACTCCTGCTAACTAGGGTTCATGTCCATGGTACTGGAAGGTACTCTGTATGCTACCAAAGGAAAAGGGAAGCACCATTCCATCTCCAGACCATTCAGTCTGCAACGGTGACCTGCCTATGAGACGTGCTAATACAGGAGAGACACAAGGCTATGGGAGGAACCGTTAATATGTGATTGGATTGAAGGCCAACTCCATGAAATGGAAGCCATCCCAGAAACTGCTCAGGTGTCCAAGAATCTGAGACGAGACAGCTTAGAAACCTAGGGGAAAACAAACAGTCCTGTTAAGCAGTCTCTGTGAGCTCCTATGTGTCAACCCTACTATGTTTAGACTTATATCTTTGCTGTTTCCATCCCCTCTAGCTCTTTCCATCTTTCTATCTCTTTTTCTGCATTGTTTCCTGAGACCCAACAGGAAAGATTTGAGAACAGTACTGATGGAGACCCTCATAAAGTAGGAGCTTCCCTCAGGCCCCAGATTAGGCACAAACCACATCCAAACATGTGCTTTCACAGAAAGATTCTTTATTAAGCAGGGAAGAAAAGTTCAAGTAGCTGTCTTCTTATGTAGGCAGAAAAAAAGCATCTGCCTACATGATCTTGCAGGTGTAATTTTTTAGAAGAGAAAAAGGGGAGGTCTGTGTCATAATAAATTAAGATGTATATTTTGATTGGGCATGTTAATTAGGTAAAACAAAGGGGGCACTTGATTTCAGAATTTAGTTATTCGATAGCTGGACCTCACCAGAGCCACATACACTAGTGGTCTTCAAGTAGTATGTGATTTTCTCTTAGATTCCTGGCCTATCCTAGTTTCAGGTCTGGGAAGCCAAGCAGTGCCAGGGATAAGTACGATCTCATGAAGCAGCCTTTAAATCCAATCAGATATTAGGCAGTTACTCCTGCAAGCTTTGTGCAACAATTTCATTACTATGATTTTAGGGAGGACACCAATATAGATCGAGGTTATTTGGTAGATTGATATTTATATTTCTCCTTTGATAGAATGTGAAAAGTATTCAGTACCATGATCACTGGAGAATAGGAATGAAGGCTCTATGTAAGTGTTGTGTGATTAATAAAACCTCAGGGTCCGAAGTTTGTGTTCAACCTGAAGATCTGAAAAACAAAACAGCCAGACACAGACTCTTACCTTGAACTGAGACCAAAATGGCAATCCTGTCTCTAGGAATCTTAAAGTGAGACTGTGTTTTGAGAACTGTTTCCTCCTGTTTTATAATCCTCTCTAGGACTGGGATTAAAGGCTTGAACCACCCAATATCTATGGCAACTAGTGTGGCTACTGGTGATTAACTTGTGTGTTACCATTACCTGTTCTATAAGGCTGACCAGTGGGGCTGTTTTACACTCAGATCTTCAGGCCATCTTTATTTATTAAAATACAATTGAAATAACACTACATATAGGCATGAGTTGAACTCCTTTATGTTCAATGAGTTGTGTAGATATTGTCTTCAGTAGAAAGTTCTTACTGTCGATTTGAATAAAGGAACCAATAGCCTTGGAAATAGACTGGCTGGTTTGGGGGTCCCACTGGGCTCGTTTGGTCAACAACTTGATTAGATATAACCCATTCCTAACTCCTGAAGCTTTAATTCATGACAAGAGATGTCCAGTTGGGAGGCCATCTCACATGTTATTTTGCAATTTTACTTGATTTTCCTTCATGTATGGACATAGTTCTGAAAGTTTCTATTGTATTAGATTTCCATATGTCTCCACAAATACTATTTCATTTTGGTTGGTCCTTCTAATATTCTTTTTCTCACATACCTCTTCCTTTCCCCTACCCTTTGGATTTTCCTGTTTGAGGCCTTCCCCTTCTCCACCCATAACTATCTAGCATATTTTCCCTTCCTAAGGAGATCCATTCCTCACCAACACTTGGTCACTTCTTATGGTTACAGATTGTAGCTTCTTTTCAGATGTAAAACTAACATGTTTAATATCCAAGTAAAGTCAGATAGACATCTATACTGTCTGTAAAAGATTTCATTCTCACCAATAATGGATTAGTGTTCTCCTAACTCTGTGTTCTCTATAACAAATGAGTTTTATTCATTTATTGGGGTTATTTAGAGGAATATGGGTGAGAAGTGAGGGGGAGAAATGACTCAAAGACAACTGTATCAACTAAGCTTACTGCAATGGGGGAACTGTTCATAAATCAGAGAAGTTGGAGTACACCTCATAACCTACAGGTAGCTCAACAGATTGGACAGTGTCTTTTCCAGGTGCCTCATTTAGTCTAAATATCTTGGAGACAGCTTAACTTGTATATGATTCTTCCAGGCATTTGCTCTGGTCTCAGAGTCTTCTTTGCAGTTTTGTTAACCTGAGAGTATACTTTTCTGCCTAGCCTCATTTCCTCCAAGGGAGACTCAACTTTTTTTTTCATTTTTGTTATTATTATTAAAAATTTACACCACCTCATCTCCTCCCATTTTCCTCCCATTCCCCCCATTCCCCCTCAACCTCCATTTCCAGTCCAAAGAGCAGTCAGGGTTCTCTGCCCTGTGGGAAGACCAAGGTCCTCCCCTACATCCAGGTCTAGGAACGTGAGCATCCAAACAGACTAGGCTCCCACATAGCCGGTACATGCAGGAGAATCAAAACCCAGTTACATTGTCCTTGGCTTCTCAGTCAGCTCTCCTTGTCAGCCATGTACAGAGAGTCCAGATTGATCACATGGTCCATCAGTCCCAGTCCAGCTGG
>LOEQ01005274.1:56815-67857 GCA_001685075.1 Bramus lutescens
TTCTTTCTTTCTTTCTTTCTTTCTTTCTTTCTTTCTTTCTTTCTTTCTATTATGACATATTGTTATTAATAATTACATGTTAATTAGGGGCTAGAAAGATGTTACTTTCCTTCATGTTTATTAAATTATATTTTTCTCTTTCTTATTCAATTAAAATTTTTATAAGTAATACTGGTTCTCTTTATAAGTAAAAACAGTAAAAATGAGTTTTAAATCTAAAATTGTCTGAATATTAGTCAGTATTTTTTAAATAGCTTCCAATTGTGAAAATAACACCTGACTGTATTGCTATGACTTTAGCATGCTCTTACTTTGATAGTTACTAAATACTTCAACGTATGCTATCAAAGATATTCTCACACACCAAAATAGTCTTTCACATACCTATGTTTCCACATAGATTGCATTTTCTCTGGAATTTGTGTGGCTGACCAGTATAATTAAGTGAGAATTAGCTGGGTACTTTAAATAAACAGGGCTAGAGATTAGGATGTGTAGAGGTCCTTCTGCCTCATGTCTTAACAACCACTTGATCAATTCAAACCAACAACCAAGTTATTTATTCATGCTTTTTCTATATTTGTTTATTTTTCTATGGCATTGGTCTCTATTTAATAGACTCTTTTTGTGAGATTGAACAGTTGTATGGCTTCCTTATTTCCTCACATCCTCCTTACCCCCTCTACCCAATGGATACTTACTCTCTGAGCATCTGGAGACTTCTATAAAATCCCACCTCCACCCATTTGGAACATGAACATGCCCCACTGCTAGTTACTTGTAGTATTCTCATGCTCAATTGTCTTAGGTTTTCTACAAAGTGTTGTCAGACATTGTTTCGTTCTCTGCAGGAATTGGTATTATCATTAGTCTTTTTATATTTACAACTTTAGTGTGCACTATGTCATTTACTGAAATAAATATTTGGTTTATTCTCTTGATTACTATGCCATAGTATTTGATAGTTCCAGGTGTTAATGGCAAAAGTGATTTTAAGTATAATCTTCAGATAAATAAATTTCAGATACCTAACATTAAATCCATGCTTTAAATTTAAATTGTAAAGGAAACAACATTTGTGCTACAATCTCAGATCTCAGATCTACTCTTAGACCTTTTGCTTCTCTGACAGCCTTATCACACTCAGTCAATATCTCCAAAAATATTTATCTATTTGTAGAAATATAGTGTAGCCCACCTAATTGTCCATGTTGTCAAAGGAAATCTCGTTTTGAGTGGAATTAGTTATATTATGGCGCTCATTTTACTTTAGCAATAGCCTCCAGAAAGTTAGAAATTTCTTTTTTATTTCAGAAGCAATCTTATCCTTATGTTTTTCAATGATGTTGGTAAATTAGACATAGTTTTAAATGAAACCTTGAGTTGACTCATTACAGTAAATTGATACTGGAATAGTAAGTTTTCTCCCATACTAACATTTGCTGTATTTTTTTCCAGAAAGAATTCATTATTTGCTTGTATTTGTCTTATTGCCAGAGTCATATGAACATCTGTGCCTGCTTATCTATAAATGGATGAAGCTTTCAAGCCTTCCTTTGAATGCCAGATAGCATAGAATAAATTTTGGAGGTATTATCAATTGAAAATGGCAGTGCATATCACTTGAAATATACGTTTTTGTTTTTTACAAATTTCAATATTCACTATGTATCTCACTATGTATTCAATATGTACCTCAACTTCACCCCTTCCACTGGACTCCATATTCCGGTACACAATTCTGATGGTTTACCCGAGGACAGGCTGGTTCTAGTGTCTGCTGTCTGCGCAAGACTGCTCCTCTCACTTGGGTTTCATATTCCAGTGCACAACTTCAGCAGATTTCTGCTTTACAGGAGGCAAGGCCAGCTCTAGAGACAAAAAGTAAGACACTCCTCACTGATAAATAAAACTCTTTAGTGCCTGTCCAACATCCCCTTACTTCACCTGGTCCTCTGGGTTTCAAATTCTGGTTCACAACTTTGACAGATGATTTCTGCTTTAACACTGACCCACGAGCTTCCAAATACACCACCTCCCCTGAGCTCCAAATTCCAGTTTACAACTTCAGCAGAAAACTTTTGCTTTACTGGAAGCCAATCAATACTAGGAATCCCAGAAACAAAACAGAATCCCAGAACCCCAGAAGCCATGCAGATACTTGGAACCACAGATAGAGTGTTGACACCCAACACCCCAAAGGTCTTGCGGGCTGCAAAATCCCCAGAGGAGATACTCTACTGGACCAGAAGATTCATTTCTCAATAGAATCCCTAGCCACTTGGGCCAGAAAACAAGAAGCACAAGAAAATGACCTTAAGACAGACTAAACAAAGAGGTGAGTGTTCAGCCACCCAGCTGGACACCCCAGTGTTTATTAGAGTGTCTACTAGGCCCTAGGTAACATGACCAAAGCTTGGGCCCCTCCCCCACCTGCTTCAGCTTCACTAGCCTGACAGCAAGCAACCTCCTACAGGTAGACTGCTCCAACATCCATGCCCCCATCCATCAGACCCTGTAAGTTACAAGTCCCATCCAACCCCCAAACCCACCCTTCCTCTGAGACCTCAGAGGAACCATGAAGCACGGTCTGCGACAACGCAGAGCACACCAAGAGATTGGACCTTGTAAGCTACAAGTCCCACTCTAACCCAAACCCAGCCATTGGCCCTGCAAACTCAAGAGAAACTCTGAAGCACCGACTGCAACTGCACTGAGCAGACCAAGAGGTGAGTGATCAGTCACCCAGCTGGACACCCCAGGCTCTAGGTCCTAGGTACCTGGGCAAAACCCCATGTCCCTCCTCCACCTGCATCAGCTTCACTAGCTAGCCAAAACGCAAGCCTTTTTCAGGTAGGCTGCTCCAACAAAATTGAAGATATGACAGAAGAAATAGATACACTGTTCAAAATAAATATTAAATCTAAAAAATTTCCTAACACAAAGCATTCAGAGCACTGTAGAAAGAACATACTTAAGAATATTAGGAGCAGAAGAAGAAAGAGAATCCCAGTTTAAAGACCCAGAAAATATATGAAGCAAAATCACAGGAGAAAATTTTCCTCACTTAAGAAGGATATGTCCATAAAGGTACAAGAAGTTTGTAGAACACAAAATAGATTGGACCCCAAATTCCCCATGCCATAAGATAATCAAGGGATCATTAGGTTATACTTTAAAAAGCTGTACTCTACAAAAAAAAATGAAAATCTAAAGATATGGACAATTTTCTCAATAGATACCACTTACCAAAGATAAACCAAGAGCAGATAAATAACTTAAATAGATGTGTAGCCTCCAAATAAATAGAAGCAGTAATTAAAATCTCCCAACCAAAAAAATCCTAGGACCAGACAGTTTTAACTCAGAATTCTAGTAGACTTTTAAAGAAGAGATAACACTAATACTACTCAAATTATTCCACAAAATAGAAACAGAAAGGAGCACTGCCAAATTAATTTTATGAGGTCATAGTCATTCTGGTACCCAAACCACTCAAGGATTCAAAAAGAAGAAAGAATTACGAACCAACCTCTCTCATGAACATTGATGTAAAAATACCCCAAATAAATAAATAAATAAATAAATAAATAAATAAATAAACCAAAAAAAGAAAAACCTGTCTAACTAAATGCAAGAACACATAAAAAAGATCAGCCGCCATGTTCTCGTGGCTTCATATCAGAGTTTCAGGGGTGGTTTAACATATGAAAAACTGTCAGTGTAATCCACAATATAAACAAACTGCTGAAAGAAGAAAAGAATACATGATCATTTCATGTAATGCTGAAAAACCTTTGACAAAATTTAACACCCCTTTATTATAAATGTCTTGGAGAATACAGGGATACAAGAAATAGTCCTAAACATAATAAAGGTAATATACAACAAACTGATTGCCAATATCAAACTAAAGGGAGAGAAACTTAAGGAATTCCACTAAAACCAGGGATAAGACAAGTTGTCCATTCTCCATATCTATTCAACATAGTATTTGATGTTTTAACTAGACAAATTAAGAAGGTCAAGTGGATAAAATGAGAAAAGAGAAGTCAAAGTGTCCCTATTTGTAGATTGTATGATAATATATAAAAGTGACCCCCAAAATTCTACCAGGGACTCTGAATCTCATAAAATCCTTCAGTAAAGTAGCTGGATATAAAATAAAATCAAATAATCAGTATCCATCCTACATAAAACTATAAATGTTTGAGAAAATTAGGGAAACAAACTAATATGAAAGAATCTGAAGGTAATTCTCACCAAGCAAGTGAAATCCTACAAGGAATTCAAGTCTTGAAAAAAGAAATTGAAGAAGATATCAGAAGATGGAAAGATCTCCCTTGCTCATGATTGGTAGGATTAACATAGTGAAAATGGCTGATTTAACAAGAGCAATCCAAAGCTTCAATGCAAGTCCCATCAAAATTTCAATACAATTCTTTACATAACTTTAAAGAACAATACTCCACTTCATGTTGAAAAAAAACTGAGCATAGTTATATAATCTAACACAATAAACGAACCTCTAGAGTTATTGCAATCCCTGATTTCAAGCTCTACTACAGAGTAAATATATAAAGACCAATGATATTGCAATAAAAACAGACAGACTGTTTAATGGAACTGAACTGAAGACTGAGATGTAAAGCCACACATTAGGGACACCTTTTTATATAAGCCAGAAATAAAAACTCAAAACAGAAAGCATCTCCCAGAAAAGGTGGTGTGGTAGTAGTAAAAGTGGGTGTTGGTAGGTAGAAAAATGCAAATAGATCAGTGTCTGTCACCCTATCTATCTTACACGTGACAAAACAGTTAAGATCAAAAACACAAGTGACAACTCATGTTGGTAAGGAAGTGGAGTAAGGGGAGCACTACTCCAATTCTAGTAGGAGTGCAAACTTTTTCAGCTACTTGGGAAATCAGTATGTCAGTCAGTTCCTTAGAAAATGGGGGTTGGTAAACCTCAAAACCCAGTCTTGGGAATATACACAAAGGATGGTCAAAAACACTTGCTCAGCTATGTTCATATCAGCTCTTTTTTTTTTCAATATTCAGAACCTGAAAACAACCTACATGTCTCTCAATTGAGGAATGGATAAAGAAAAGGTGGTACATTTATATAATGGAGTATCACTCAGCTGTTAAAAACGATATGCAGTTTTCATGAAAATTTACATAGCTCGATAAGATCATCCTGAGTGAGGTAGGACCTCAGACCCAGAAAGACAAATGTGATTTGTACTCAGCTCTAAATAGATATTAGCTATAAAGTAAAGACAATCATGCTACAATCCACAGACCCAATGGAGAGGGTTTCAAGGAGGACATGAATCTCATTGTAAAGGGGAACTTGAATAAACATCACAGGTGAATGGGGATGGTGTCTGGATGGTGGGGTGGGCATGAGAACAAGAGGGATCTGGTGGTCATATAATGGAGAGAGAGAGTACTAGGAGACACAACTGGAATCTGGGGCATCTCTGGAATGAACTATAAAGGTAGGGCAAAGGAATCTCCTAGGAATATATGAGGTTTACCCTAGCTAAGACTCCTAACAATAGGAAATACAGAGCCTGAAACAGCCATCTCCTGTAACCAGAAAAGACTTCTAGTGGAGGGACATGGACAACAAATCAGTCACATAACCTTTGACCTACAATTTGTCATCCCTACAAGATGCAGTAGGGTAAATGTGGAATATAAATTATTTAACTAACCAACCAATGGTTGGCCCAGCTTGAAAACCACATCATAGGAATGAGCCAATCCTTGATACTGCCTTAAGGGCCGGGGTCCAGAAGGCTGACATCACAGAGACCTAGGGTAGCACCAAACAATATCAGGGAGAAAAAAATCAGTAAGAAATGTAATATAATGATATTCTGCCATATGTAATTCATAGCATACTTTTATGGGTGCATCAATCAGCTTTCAAATCATGGCATGTAGACTTATTATTAATTATGAATGCTCAGCTTGTCCTTATCGTATGCTTGTACCACTAGCTCTTACAGCATTATTTAACCTGTTTCTTTTCATCTATATTTTGCGTTAGGGATTTTACTTTTCTTTTATTCTGTATGACCTACTTTGCATCTTGCTGACTGGTTGTCTGGCCCTGGGTGTCTGCCACTCTTTCTCCCTCACTCTCTTCTCTTGTCCTCTCCATCTCTCCTCCTACTTATTATCTCTGCCTGGTACTTACACTCATCCCTTTACTGTCTTACTCTTGGCTGTTAAGCTTTTAATAGATTGATCAGATGTCTTAGGCACGCAGGTGAAACAACACCATATCTTTACATAATTAAACAAATACAGCATAAACAAATGTAACACATCTTTACACAGTTAAAATAAATGCAGCATAAACAAATATAACACATCTTTACATAATTTACTTTACATAAATTAATATTCCACAATATTTTCTCCTTTCTGTCTAAATCAAAAGAAATGTTTTAACTTTAGCATAGTAGGACTATATACAATAAGGACAACTATCAAGTAAGAATTATTTTTAAAATATCCAGTCCACTTGTACTTAGAAAATTAAGAGAAAACGTTTCATTATTTAACTGATCTTGGTGAATCCAACAATATTTTATTTACCTAATTTAGCTTCGAGCATAAATAATGGCAAATCCAAATATATTCATCTATGCTTTAATGCAATCAAAGGCCTCAGAAGAATAGACTATTACCCAAGTAAACAGAAAGTACAGTGCAAAACTACAGTAATGACAGAGCCCTCTTGCTGCCTGGACAGTCATTCAAAGTTCCTCTCAGTTATTGATGTATCAGTTTTTGACCTTCAGGTATAGAATATCTTGTTGACTTTTCTATGAAGGAGGAAATTTTAAAATCTCCCCTGCTTTGTTTTGGCCAAGTTTGGCAGTCACTTTTACTTTGTACGGCATGCCAAGTTTGGAAAGAATACTTTCAGCAGTCCTAGGATATAACCAGATTTGAACAGAAAAAAAAATGTCAAGGAAATAATTCCTAACAATATTGTACTGTACTCATACATCATTGCCTAATTAAACTGTCATCAGAGAGGCTTTACCCTGAAACTGATGGAACAGATACCGAGACTCACAGAAAAACACTGGTTGAACTCGGGGAATCCTGTGGAAGAGGTTGAGGTAGGACTATAGGAGCAAGAAAGACCAACTACACCAACAGAAAACCCACAGAATTAATTAAACTGGACTCATAGGTTCTCACAGAGACTGAACCTTCAATCAGGAAGCTTGCGATGGATTGACCAAGGCCCTCTGCATATATGTTACAGTTGTGTAGCATGGTTTTCTTGTAGAACCCTTAACAATGGGGGACAGAGGTTATCTCTCACTCTATTACCTGCTTTTTAGATCCTTCCCTCCTACCAGGTCACCTAGTATATAGCCTTAATAGGAGGGAAGGTGCAAAATCGTGTCATTACTTGATATGTTGGGTCTAGCTGATGTCCATGGGAAGCCTACCCTTTTCTGAAAGGAATGGATGGAGGAGGCAGATGAGAAACACCAACTGGTGGTTGGACATAAGGGACTGAGATGAGAGAAGGAGGGGTGTAGTAAGGATTGAATAGGGAGGGAGGAAGAATAGGGATGGAGGAGAAATTTTGATAAGGTTAGGAAAAATTATTTCATAAAAAAGACAAAAACATAATATTTCTTGGATTTCTTTTTTATGTGTTGATATGACTATACAAGCACAAACACATGTGATTTTAGCCTGCTGCTTCTCTGAAAGTCAGAGACACCTAACTGAAATTTATTCTTGCCTTCTACCATGTGATCCTGGGGAATATGACTATAGTCAGTATTCAGGCATCACAGGAAATGCCTGCTCAGTTATCTAGTCAGATCAATTTTTGTTGATTGATTATATCATTATTGATTTGGAAAAATAATATTATACCAATTCTCTCGATATTTCTTCCTTTTTATACTTGATTGTTATTAGTTTTATTAAGATATAATTGGCATATGTGTCTATAGAAAGTATCTAATAAGCTAGCTACGCATTTTGCATGAATGCCACTTACAGCGAACCTATTACTGCAACCAGGATCAGGAGCCCATCTTTTGTTTTCTGGTATTTATTATGGCTCTTTTGAGTTGTTTTTTATGATGTATCTATATTTACATCTTTAATAAATATCAGAAGTTCTATTTTGTTTTGAAAAATTGGGTTATTTTATCATTATTGAGATGAAGGAGTTCTTAATTTGAGAATGACATCTGTAGCAAATATGTAATTTTACTTCACAATTTTATTATATTATTAGTTTATTTTGCAAGTTTGCATGTGTGTTATGTCAACTTGCCCTTGCCATGAAAGTGTGCCTTGGTCAGAGGACAACTTTTGTGAGTTCTTTTTACATTTACTTTGTTTTTATTTCTGCAACAGCATGCACCTCAGAATGTGCAGGAATGCCTCATTTCTAACTATTTGAATTGTTTACTGTTTAGTGTATAATGAAAACTTGATATTGAAAAATAAATAAAATAGTGCAAATAACATCAAAATCAGCACTTCTCATATCCTGGACATGAAGACCAGGAAAGACAGGAGTGAATTGCAAGGGTCTAAGGAAAATACCAGGAACGTGCTTATAGCCTTTCCTTAATCCAGCACCCAAGAAAACTGTAGCTTAACAGTGGCCACCATTTTACACTCTATCCGAACAGCATGTGCAGCCTAAAGGAGACAGAGGGATAGGAATTTGACTTTTCTACTCATGTCAGTCATGCCAGCAATTTCTCCCATAGCATTCTCTTTATGTCTGAATTTCTATTACTTTCTTTCTTCAATCTATATGCTTATGATAGTATTTCTCTTGTTTCTACATTGCTCCACTCGGTGTTAAGACTGAGGTTTATGTTTCCTCACTTAATATAAGGCATTTTTTAAAATTCTCCAGCCACATTTCATGTAAGTTTCCTCTTATTTCTCCCTTGTTTCCTCATCTCTCATCTTTATCCCCACTTTATACTTCTTAATTATAGTATTCCACTGCTTTAGCAATGTGTAAAATCTGTGTGTCCTAACAATAATCTTATTTCTCTATGAAAGCTTTTACTCACTTAGATATTGTTTCTTGAGTACTGAATCTTAAACATTATATTCCTATTCTTGATCCATTATATTGCCGAAACTTTTCACGGTTTTTAACTTACAATAATAATAATAATTATTATTATTATTGAATTTTTATTATTAATTGCTAGTGTTTTGGGTGGTTTTCTTTAGTATGTTGATCTCTTTTTATTTTTTCTTTAAAATCCTCTGTTACCTTAATTATATCATTCAATTCTTTGAAAACACAATCATTCTTTTGAATTCTCCTTGGGATTTCTTCTAATTCACTTTCACTATGCAGTAAGGATAACAAATTTTGGAAGAGTCTGAGGGAAAATAGTAACTGTACTAAATACATGGGGCATGTTAACTTTTGGAAGATCAAGGCTGTAGATATCTTCCACCAAATGTTATGGTCCATAGATATTTGCTATAATTATAGCATAGTTCACCAAGACTGAATACCAGACAACAGAATGAAGTATCAAATCAGAAAGAAATTAAAAATCATTATCTTTGGCCTGGCACTATTCTCAAGGCTAGCTAAAAATCTAGAATGCCATTCTCAGTCTTATTAACTTAGAAGTCCGTAAATTTGTTATACCTATAATACAGAAGGACACATGAACATTAGCAGTGGTACTTTATTTGATGGCTACAGGGTATCCTAATTTTTGAAGGAGTCTTCAAAAAACCTAGAAGCCCATTCTTGGAACATAAAATATCTGAATCACGTTATCAGAAGACCTGTCTAACAAACTAATCTCCTATTTAATTTAGAGCTCTAAGCTTTGGCTGATGGTGAATAAAATTGATGGTGAATAAAATCATGGTGTTCCTGTGACATACACCAATCCACAAGGGTTTATCCATTTATTGGAAGGAGACAGGTGTTCTCTGTCCCTACCCTTCAATCATGGTGCAATGACTGACATTATTTTTGATAAGCAAGTCTTATGAGATTTTATAATATATTAAAAATATAATGAAACAATAGCATACTAATTTTGTTTGAATGTGCGTGTGTTTGCAGTGGGTGGAGGAGTAGGGTTAGTCATGAGAGTTTAGCTGTATGACTCAAGTTCTGTCTGGCCCTCAGAAAGTGGGGCCTTTACCATTTGAAGATCTTACATCTCTCTGTCTCACTACCCCAAAGAAAAAGTGCAATCTAGCTTATCCTTCACTTCATACTTCATTAATCTTTTTGGCTAACACAGGACAGCCAGAAGGTAGAGCAAATGACCAAAGGCTGAGCCACTCATTAGATGAGCCACTCAGACAGCCATTCTCTTCAGCATACAGATGAGCTCCTACTCTTACCGCAGTCAACAAGACCCAAAACAAAATGCTGTGACTGCTCCTTAAAGCATCTCATATAGGAGTGGGAAGCAGGCAGAGTGCACCATATCTGAGGAGAATACACTCCCAGTGGGATTTTTCGTGGTGATCCTGCATCCAAGAACCTGAGGCCAGAGCATAATCTAGGAGGTGCTGCCTGGGAAAATTTGGTACTCTCTACTAAGACTGTGCTGACTGCAATCTCAGAAGAAATCCAGTAGATGTGAAAACAAATCATCCCATAGAAATTAGAGCCCTTAGAGGATGTTGACATGAATAATAATTCACAATTGTCGGCCAGGGAACACCAAACTCATTGTACCCTACAGTCATTGTTGTAGGGGAACTTCAAGGCTTGGACTCTCAGAGTGGCAGGAAAGAGATATGCAGAAATCAGTGTAACTCTATGCCAGATTCCCTGATGCAGAGAGCTAGGCCAGTCAGAAGTCATTTGCCATTGATAGAGGCTTCTGCACATGGGACTCGAGAAAACTGGATCTTCAGTCATTGAGTGTAGTGAAAGAAGCACGGGCTGCTTTCATCCCGTCCGGCTCCCGCACAGCTAGCTATACACCCAAAATAACAACACAGAAATTTTATTCATTTAAACATTG
>LOEQ01005274.1:83357-108127 GCA_001685075.1 Bramus lutescens
GAGAGAGAGAGAGAGAGAGAGAGAGAGAGAGAGAGAGAGAGAGAGAGAACCTAATGTGGCAAGGGAAACATGGCAGCATGCAACCAGAACTAGAAGCTCCGATAAAATCTCAACTGTAAGGGAGCAAAGGGAGCAGAGTGAGCAAGCAAGCAGGAATACGAACAAGACTATGAATCCTCAAATTCACACACAGTGATGAACGTCAACCATAAAAATCTATGACCTAAAGTTTCTATATTCACCTCAAACAGTGCCATATTTGGAGACTCAAATGTTCAGTACATGAGCTTATGGGAAATTTTCCTATTCAAACTTCAGTGGAAGGATATATTAGTCACATTTTTGCTGCTGTAATTGTATTTTTGCCAGGAGGTGAGTTGAGGAGAGGTTATGTGCTCTCGACTACTAAGCCACCTCTACAGGCGCTGGAACTTAGTTTTGTATTTACGTTTTGTGTTCTATAACTTGGGCATGTTCTTTATCAGTTCCAAGATGCTCTCGGAGATCTAGGTTGTTTGTGTCCACCTTACTGCCTAAAAATAAACAAACTTTATTTTAAAATTTTGGCTGTTTCCTCTCTGATTTTGATGTCCTATATTTTATTTTCTTCTGTGTCGGCACTATCCGGGCTACAGTACCATGTTGAACAGAAATGTTGTAAAATCATTTGCTAACTTTGACACTGACTGTAGAGTTTCATTTGTTAAATTCATCCAGCCGAATCTCTCTCCTATTCTTAGTTGAATTTTTTATTGTAAAGTATGTTAAATTTTGTCATTAGCATTATCTTTATTTTTGAAGATATTCATATTATTTTGCCTTTGTTATAAGTATATGTCACATTTTAGACGATATTTACTTCTGTGTGTCCTATCTTGCATTACTGGAATATAACAGGTCATTTAGAAACATATTTGCATGCACTCTTAGATACACTTTGCTCATATATTTACCTAGTATGTTTCTACTTATTGCCAAAGTGTACAATTTTTTTCAAATATCTGTACTTCTTATATGAAGACCATCATGTGCAAACAGCATGAGTTAGGGAATATTCACTGCCATTTTAAGTTTTGGAAGAGTTGTATAGAGTCATTAGTTACTTTAATAGCCATAAAATTATTTTTTTTATTAAAGCTCCATTCTTTTTACAAATCTGAAAATAAACACTAGTATATGTTCCTGATAATATCTTCTATTTGCTTCTTGCTCCTCTGGCAAATAACCTGGTGATGAATGGAATGTTACTGAAATTTCTGATTCTTGTTGCTGTTTATTTCTCCCTTACTTCTGCCCATTTTGCTTCCTGAATATGTAAAGCTCTTGCCAGTGCACCATGGCATGTCATAGTTGCTATAGTTTTTAGAGTTCTAAAATTCACGTGTGTGAGTGTTTGCTTGTATGTGTATGTGTAGCATGTAAATAGATCACCTTAGGAGGTCAGAAGAGGGTGTTGGATCCCCAGGAACTAGAGTTACCGATGATTTTTGTCTATCATGCAGGTGCTGAGAAATGAACTTGGGTCCTCTGCTATAGTGGAAAGAGCTTCTAAGTGTTGAACCATCTCTCCAGCCCCCTGATGGCTTTCTTTATTACACTACTCAAATAATCTGCCCTTCTCAGAACTCTCCCTTAGATTTTCCATGTAATACCTTGCTTTGCAGTTGAAATATATCAATTTCTTGCATTATTATTGATTATATAAGCTTTGCAGTTAGTTTTAAGTCAATGAGGCTATTGTTTGTTTTCTCTAAGTAAAAGATTGAGTATTAAAATACAAAGATTACAAGTATAACTGTCCTGTTTAAATGAGATATAAAACATAAAATACCAGCTATGTAGCTGGTAAATAATGAAATAGAAATACCAGGGAGGGGCTTTGCCACAGAATAAATGTATAGCTAACTATCTCTTAGGTGGAAGTACGTTTTAAAGATTACTAATTAGAAAGTGTGAGTGTTAGTCTTGAACTGAAAGCAGAAAATCAAAGAAGTGAGAGAAGATTCATTCGGAAAAAACCTCAAGAGGGAACTAATGCCTGGTACTAAAAACCTGGACAACTACACAGGCCTACTGATGTCAAGGGTCTTAAAGGAGATCCCACAAATATCAATTTAGTACATTCTCAATATTTATTATTATAACCACAGTTATGTATAGTCCCCCATCTTTATCAAGGAACCTTCTCTTTGCATCAGTAGAGACAATTATAGAAAACCACAAGAAATCAAGATGCAGAATTGTGAACCTCAGCTCGAACTGATGTATCTACAACACAACTCCCGTGAATGATGGTCAGGAATCATGCAGAATAGGGACAGTAAGAATGTAATAGCCATAGGGAAAGGGGGTTTGCTATGAAATTATGTCTTCTAGAAATGTCAGAAGTTATAGTAATGAAGTCTCACCAATATGACAGTCTAAACAAGGATGATAGCAATAGGCATGCTACTGTGGATAATGAAAAGCTCATGAACCAAAACCCTTAACCACGGAGTACAGGCAATTAATGAATCCTAAAAGTTGGGAAATTGTTTTCTCAAGGGAAGAGAATACTAATTGGATATCCAATATCAAATGGTTAGCCTTGAAAACAACATACAAGTAATAAGGTGTAAACTGACCAGATTATATTTACTCATTAAAGTGTATACTTGTGTGTATAAGTGTGTGTGTGTGTATAACAATTAAAGAAAAAGAGACCATGAAATTGAAAGAGATAAAGGAGGGTCTTATATCAGAATTTTAAGGGAGGAGAGGTAGGAGGAAATGATGCAATATTTTAACCTCAAAAATAATTAAAACAGGAAAGAGCAGTGGAATTTTGCATGATAGTTATCAGAAAGAAAACTATGATGATGTTAAATATCAGTGTGATAAAAACAGCATGATACAAGAAGAGCCAAAACAAAACAATGCTTAATATAATTTATTCATTTTCACAAGTATTTCTTACTCCCATGCAGCAGCATTTATCTAAGGACAAAACACTATTACCGAAATACATCAAGGAGGGGTTTGAAATATATAAGTCAAGGATGACATGTTCTACTGCTTAAAATTATAAATAGAAATGTTATTATACTTATTGGATACTTTCTTTTTTATTTTTTCCTCTTTACTCTTTGCTGCTGGGAGCTCACAACCCAGCTTCCAAATAAAGAACACAGAAGTTTATACTTACTTATGAATGCCCAACTTTATCTTATCTTAGCTTTTTCTAAACAAAATAACTTGTCCACCTTTTGCCTCTGGGCTTTTACCATTCTCTATTTCTGTATACATTTTCTTTGCTTCTTATTCTGTGTCAGACTGTGTGAATAGGTGACTGGTCCCTTCTCATCATTCCTTGAGCCTTTCTTCCATGTTTCTCCTCCTCTTTTATTCTCTCTGTCTGCCAGACCTGCCTATCTTTTCTTGCTATTGGCCGTTCAGCTCCTTATTAAATCAATATGGTATTTTAGATGAAGTAACAAAGCTTCATATAGTTAAACCAATGCAGCATAAAACACATGTTTGCATCACTAAAACAATGTTCCACAGCATAAACAAATATAACACATCTTAAAATAATATTCCACAAAAGAATACAATAGAGAACAATTAAGCAATTCATATTTTAAATTATGTCACTTCAAGAAACAATCAATAAAATTTGTTAATATTCATATTTAATGAATACAAATGAATTTGGGAATATTTGACTTCTATTATTCTTATAGTGGGAACCTAAGATGATGTAAAGAATTTGATAGATCTGGCTCTAGGAAAGGAAGTGAGGAATGAAGATACAAAGATGAACTACTCATTCTTTGATCCTGCCAACTAACACTTTCAACTCTGTCTTTCATTTAATGACATTTATGTAGTGACATTTCATTTGTATTTTAATAAATAAAACTTGACTAAAGATCAGACAGTATAACAGCCCACCTGGTCAGTCTTACAGGTCAGGTGGTGACACACACCTTTAATCTGAGTACCCACATAAATTTGCCATAGAAACCAGGCAGTAGTAGTGTATGTCTTTTATCCTAGCCCTAGAGAGGGACATAAAATAGGAGGAGACAGCACTCAGAAACAGTCTCATTCTGAGGGTTCCTCAAGGCAGGATCACCATTTCAGACTGTGATGCAGGAGTCCCCTCTGTGTGCTGTGATTGCCATAAATGAATAAAGAAACTGCCTTGGCCTGTTGATAGGGCAGAACTTAGGTAGGCAGGGAAGACAGAACTGAATGCTGGGAGAAAGAAGGGTGGGTCAGGGAGAAGCTATGGAGCCACCACCAGAGTCAGACATGCTGAATCTTTGCTGGTAAGCCACTGCCATGTGGTGATATAGAGATTAATAGAAATGGGTTAAATTCAGATATAAGAGTTGGCCAATAAGAAGTTAGAGCTAATGAGCCAAGCAGTGATTTAATTGATACAATTTCTGTGTGGTTATTTTGGTTCTGGGGTGCCAGGACAAGCAAGTGGGCCCTCCTCCTACAAGACTGAGATAGAGTTAAGAGCCAGTGGTTTGCCATTTTGGTTTTCTGACCTTCATGTTGAATCTATTATCAGTCTCAGGGTTTTTATTAATCATGCTACATTTAGCAAACAATGTTTGGGGTACCTTGGACATCTAGATGTCTAAAGAATGAAAGATAGCTGTCTAAAAAGAATCACCAAACAAAGATAAATCTGACTTCTGATACCAGTATTCTCTGCAGGATAAAAACTCACTATTTAAATATATATATATATATCATTATTTGCAATTAGAGTATGGCTTGCTCCTTTTCTAAACTCAAACATGCTTATTAAAGTGAAATCCAAAATCTCTGTCTCATCACAAAGGGATATCTAATACAGTACAGATGAAAAATCAAATATTTGAAAACTATCTTATTGCTACTAACCTCATAATCCTTTAGTTTTAGATTGACTCCTTAACAGTTTTTGTTAAGGTAAAGATTTATAAGATTTATATGTTTGCATATATATAAGGTATGGGAGGCCCTTTTGTCTATGTGTTGCTTTTTATTGGTTAATGAATAAAGAAAATGGCTTGACCTATAGAGGTAGAATTTAGTTAGGAAGGGAAAACTAATCTGAATGCTGGGAGAAAGGAGGCTGAGTGAGGGGGAAGTGAGGGGGCTGCCACCAAAGACAGACATGCTGAAACCTAGCCTGTAGGCCACAAGCCTCATGGTAAAATATAAAATAATGGAGATGGGTCAATGCTAGATGTAAGAACTAACTAGCAATATGATAAAGTAATTGGCCAAGCAGTGATTTAATTAATACAGTTTCTGGGTGGTTATTTCAGGAGTCTGTTCAGCTGGGAAATGAAGAAGTGGCCTCCTTACTACATATATGTTTAAACTTTTTGTTATGATATAAACGGTCATATAGAGTACTAAGTAATTCTAATAGGTTTCATCTACCTTCCTGTACAAGATTTCATGTTTGAGTCTCTATCAGTTTTCTGCACAAAACAATGAGCACACCTAAAAAGAGAATGGGGACCCATGACAAGGATTCCTCTAGGACTGTGATAATACGACTAAGCTAAAACATACCAACTAAAGATTGACTTTGGACTAAAAACTTCTCAGGACAATTTTGAGATGGCTAACTAAAAGAATCCAGCCTAACAGACTATTGTAGCCAGAATTTGAGACAAGCCCCACACTTTACTATTACACAGAGACTGAACAACAAATGATAATACTAACTCTCTCAGATTTGACAATAAGCCCAAAATTTTTCTCTTTAGGATCTCCTAAAGGCACATCAGAATGCAAATTTTAGTAAATTTAACATGACACCCTCATTCCAAAGTGGTCATGTAGGCAGGTTTTGGTTGTTCAATGGATTATGAATATTTGTCATTGTTTAAGGGTTTTGGCTACAAGTTATTAGTAATGATCAGGAAAAAAGCTAAGTAAAGGAAATTACATTCAAGGCTCTTATTTTGTAAAGAAAAAATGGGATATAGATTTGATAGAAGAAAAGAGTGAATAGATTATTAAATCAACCCTGAAAAGAGAGGATATAGATATGATAAGGTAAAAGGTTGATTATTGAATCTACGTTTAAAAAGTTACTATGAATTTTAAATATTTTACATTGGATTAGTCTTTTGCATATTGTATACAAATTTTGTATATTGATACAAAATTTGAGATTATTTTTGTTAAAATATAGTATACATACATTTCTAATCTTTTTCAAGGTATTATCCCTGTACAGTTCATTTAACAATGTAATGCAAATTTCTAGTCTTTGAAAGTTATTGTTAGCAACTGATTAGGATAATAAGGAAATAAAGTTTAGTAGTTAGTAACCTATTATAATCAAACTTGTAGTACATTACATATATTTTCAAGGTCAAACAAGGATATATTTTAGATAAATAGGTCATATTCAAACAATTCAGAGATCAACAAAATATCTCATTGAAGATGTTTTAATAGCATAAGCTCTTTTTAAAGACAATGAGAGAGGTCTGCTCCTGAGAGCGCCTATCTACTACAGAGAATATAATGGGCATGGATGAAACTCCACAAGGAGATTACTTTCTTTGTGGCAAAAATAAACCACATGGTAAGAAAATATCCTTTGCCTAAACTGCTAACACTATACTGTTCTAATCGGACAAAAAGGACACTAAAGAAAGTGACTGCCAAACATTGTCAAGAAAGAAGGGACATTTTCAGAGCATCCCGTTTCACAAAAAAGCATGTCAGATATGCTAGAACTAAAGACTAATGATAGATTCCCCAACACTGCAGAGTAACTTTGGGTTACTGTCCAGACATCCAGCTCTTTCTGTCATTTCTCATTTTTTTTTTGAGAAATCAAAATTGGAAGTTGCTTGTTCGCACTTCCTGCTTATCAGTTAATATTATTTCCTTCTTGGGTTTCTATGGGAGTTGAAGACTAGATTGTTATAGTTAAAGTTGTTCTTGTTTGTGTGACACAAAAATGAAGTTATGATAGAAAGTAAATTAGGTACAGAACTTTGGACTCACCAAGAAAGAATAGATATGGAATATTTTCTCTAAATTTGTCAAATAAAAATGGACTAGACATTGCTATTGTATTTATTGCCTGTATAAATTGTATATAGCCATTATACTTATTATATATATATATATAGTTTGTCTTATATTAATTATTGTCTTTTTTATTTTAGATGAAAGGGGGAAATGTAATGATATTTCATTTGTATTTAAATAAATAAAGCTTGCCTGAAAATCAGAGGGTAAAATAGCCTTTCAGGCCAGGTAGTGATGATTTATTTTAATCTCAGTAGTCATACTAGCTTGCCATAGACATTGTGGGTGGGGGGAAGTGGTGCATGCCTTTAATTACAGCCCTAGAGAGGAATATAAGGTGGGAAGTGACAGCCCTCAGACACAGTCTCATCCTGGGGATTCCTGGAGGCAGGACCAACATTTCAGACTGATATAGATGTAAGAGCCAGTGGTTGGCTGTTTTTCTTTTCTGACCTTCAGATTGAACCCCAATACCAATATTTGGGTTTTATTAACTGTACTACATATTTGTGTTCATTTATTTACTTGATGATAAATTTGGAAAGAGTATTCACACATAAAAAAATGAAATGGTTGATGTAACACCACATTGGGTGCCATTCTGTATCAAGAGGGCCTCCTTGCTGGGGTTTCTGTCCTGCCCAGTTCCCACAGCCAGCAAGTCCCAAAGAAATCCACACAGCGGTCTACATAACTTTTAAACTGATTGGCCCATTAGCTCAGGCATCTTATTAGCTCTTGTAGCTTATATTAACCCATTATTTTTATCTGTGTTAGCCACATGGCTCAGTACCTTTTTCAGCGGGGTAGTTCACATCCTGCTTCTTCAGTGATCTGGGCAGGACTGCGAGGAATGGGTCTCTTTCTTCCCAGACTTTTCCTGTTCTCATTCTACCACCTCTACTTCCTATCTGGTTTTCCCCCATATACTTCCTGCCTGGCTACCAACCAATCAGCATTTATTTAAAACATAATTGACAGATATAGAATTGTTCTCCCACACCAGGTAAAAGCTATGAGAAGTTATTTTATGAAGAATGCTGTCAGATGTACTTAGAGGACTATGTTGTTCTGTCACAGCAGAGAAAGCGATGGTGACGAATGAAGGTGAGAGGAACCTTGGTGGTAGAGCATATTATTGATTGGCAATGGTGCTTTACTTTCATTACCTCACACGGTTTGAGACCACATGGAACTTGGAACTCTTTCTGTCTCCACTCAAGTCTTAACAAATAGCCAATTATCTGCCCTTAATAGTTTAATAGCACTTTTTGTATGAAGATATATTTTGCATTATCATATATGAAGCATTTTGAATTACATATATGAAAACCTATGTATATTAGTAATTAAGTACATTTACTTCGCATATTAATATT
Source organism: Bramus lutescens (assembly GCA_001685075.1). NCBI lineage: Eukaryota > Metazoa > Chordata > Mammalia > Rodentia > Cricetidae > Bramus > Bramus lutescens. The sequence goes on from LOEQ01005274.1 coordinate 91,784, forward strand.
GAGTTAACATATGCAGGTGAATTGATTATAAATGTTCAAATGACCAAAGAGAATAATGCGCAATTTTTCTTTTATTTTAAATTCTTCTGGTTTGAAACAAGCATAATTTGTCCTTTTCATCAAGGTTGAAGCACCTAATTTCATATTAGTTTATTATATAGGTACTAATTATTGGATTTTCCATTTGGAATATTATTTTCTAATCTCTTAAACTATCAATTAATTGTTCTACAAGTAGTCTTTCTATACTTATTCTGTGATACATTTAGTGATAAATTTGTTCTAAACACTATGCTAAGGATTTTTGTCCACACAAAATTCATATACTGAAGCCCTAAATCTATGTATGGTAACATTTAAGGTGGGAAAGAGATAATTGAGTTTAAATGAGGCCTTGAACATGGAACTCTCAAGAAAGCATTCATAGTGGTAGTGAAAAATCTGATATATACACTCAGTGAAATTTTCTTATTCCATGAAGAAAATAATATTGTGACATTTAAATGAAATTATTAGGTTCCTGACATTATTGCAAATGTGAGGGAAAAAGGACCCAGAAATACAAACAGTAGAGCTGTATGTTTTTAATTTTATAGCTTCACATACATGAGCATCAGTATGGATGTAGTTTGTGAAATTAAAATTGGAACTATAAGGGATTAAAGCAAGTTTTAATGCAGAAGGTATAATAGAAAAGAATGCGGCACAAAAGTGAAATGGGGATACTGGGAGAGGACAGATATCCGAGGGCATGCTGGGGAAAGAGGGAAGAATGGGAGAAAAGTTACAAAACTGTGTATGAAGATGTCAAAATAAAGCATTATTTTACCATGCTAATATAAAATATATTTTGGCTATTATCTTGACAATTTTGTGGAACTCCATACAGTGGGAGCAGGTACATCTCCAACTTTTTTTTCTTTTTGCCTGCTCTTGGAATGGTTTCCCTCCTATTTAGTTGCCTTGTCCAGGAGGAGTATGATGGCTTTTGCCTTGTCTTATTGCATCTTGCTTTGTCCTGTTTGGCTGTCATTTCTTCTAGGACTGTTCAATATTGAAGAGGAAACAGAAGGGGAGTGGATCTGGGGGACAGGAAAATGGGGTTCAGGTGTGGGGAGTGGAGGGAGGGAAAACTGTGGTCTGGTTGTATTATATGATAGAAGAATCTTTTCATTATTTGGTCTTTTGTTTGCTGTTTATTTTTTATTTTTATATTTTTTATTCACTTTACTTACCTAACACAGTCCTCCCTCCTCCTATTCCCCCTGTCTTCCCCCACTCCCATCTGTCCTCAGAAAGGTAAAGCCTCCCATGGTGAGTCATCAGAGACTCACATCAAGTTGAGGCAGGATCAAGCCCCCCATCAAGGCTGAGCAATGTATCCAACCATAGGCAATGGGTACCAAAAAGCCAACTCATGCACCAGAGATAGATCCTGGTTCCACTGCCCGGGGCCCCACAAACAGACTAAGCCACAAAATTTGCAGAGGACATATTTAGAACCTATGTAGGCTTCCCAGCTGCCTGTCCAGAGTCTGTGAGCTACCACTAGGTTGATTCAGCTGTCTTTGTGGTTTTCTCCATCATGATCTTGACCCTCCTTAGGATCCCTCCTCCCTCTCTTCAGTTAAACTCCAGGAGCTCAGCTCAGTGCTTACCTGCTGATCTCTGCGTCTGCTTCCTTCAGTTACCTGATGTAGGGTCTAGGATGACAATTATAGTAGACACTAATCTAATTATATGGGAAGGCCAGTTCAGGCACCCTCTCCACTATTGCTTGAATCTTAGCTGGGGTTGTACTTGTGAATTCCTGAGAATTTCCCTGGCACCAGGTTTCTCCTTAACCCCACAATGGCTCCCTCTATCAAGATATCGCTTTCGTTGCTCTCCCTCTGCATTTGTCCTCCAAGTCGAACATCCTGTTTTCTCCTATTGTCATACCCCATCCTGTCCCCTCTATCTGCCTGTCCTCGTTTACTGAGAGATCTTATCTATTTCTCCTTCCTAGGGAGATGCTTGCATGTCTCTCTTAGGGTTCTTCTTGTTTCCTAGCTGCTCTGGGTTTGTGGTTTAGAGCCTCTTGCTTTACATCTAATATTCACTTATGAGTGCATACACAACACTTTTGTCTTTCTGGGTCTGGGTTACTTCACTCAGAATGATTCCTTTTCTGCTCGATGTTATAGTACCCTTAGGTGACTAATAAAAATAACTTCTGAGAAATTCATTATATTTCCATGGTCAAACATGAGTGAGTAAGGTATCCATTGCATTTTAGAACTAAACCAATGCATTTAGTCAAGGGCCAGTACTGCCTGAGATAGTGAAGGAAGTGTGCATGTGTTTATTTTAATTAATAGAGCCATTAAAATGTTGTCAATGTGAAGTATCAATTTATTTTGACATCAGTTACATCTTGTGAATATTAGCTATTATGTTTATTGATAATTTTAGTGTATTGAGAAATTATCCTTTTGTTTTTGTTGTTTTGTTTTATTTACTTACTTTTTGAGACAGGGTTTCTTTTTTATAACAACCCAATCTATTCTGTAATTCAGTTTTGCTTGTTTGTTTTTTTTGTTTGTTTGTTTTAGTTAGTTGTTTTTAGAGACAGGGCTTCTCTGTGTGCTTTTAGAGCCTGTCCTGGAATGCTCTGCAGACCCGGAATGCCTCAAACTCACCAAGTTCTGCCTGCCTCTGCCACCCAAAAGCTGGGATTAAAGTGATGTGTCATCACACTTGGCAGACAAAAAAATCATCACTAAGAACAAGACTACTGACTACCAGTACCTGGCAGGCTTCAAGTACAAAATTGAGGCTTCCAAACAGAGTGATCAGAGGCAGGCAGCATGTAACTACTATTTCTGAAAGTCATAAAGGAGGAAGAATGCAAGATGAGGCTAGGCCCTCGGAGCCTGGAATTGGTAGAGGTTTTGCCTGATGGATGCAGAAGTATTTCAATGTGAAGAATGTGCAGATGTACCAAGATGTCATAAAGATGAGTACCACATGCAGTGCTACATGGATTTTATCATCTGAGTCACCAACTCCAAGTCCTAAGAGGGAAAGGATGGGAAGAAGATAACCAGGAGACTTTGCATAAAAGCCTTCTCCAAGGCAGACAATAACAAAGACATAAGAGCCAGTATGTGCCCTGCATAGGCCATTGCCTTCACTTGTATGCCTTTGTCCAGAAAAGGAAGCCTAGATATCATGGACCTAGCTCACTATTTCCTTCATGTCCATTGTTCTTTATATTCTGGACAGTCACCTGCCATGTCCTCTCTCCTTGAACTTGTCCACAATGATATTCCAATCGTCTGCATCAGACTAATGGGCTGATCTTACCCTCCATTAGCATTATGACAAATTATTGAGGTTCCAAAAAAGAGTAGCTCTCACCAGGTCAATCTACAGTGTTGAGTATATGTATATCCTTAGCAGGGGAAGGTCTGTCACTGTGGATTTGTGGTGACTGCTTCTCTTCTGCCCAGATTTATCTCTGGCAACTGATAAAAAACATCCAACAGTTGGTGCTGGGGGAAAAAAAATCTACACAGAACAGAACAAAGAGATGGCTGTAAAGACATAGTATAAATGTTTAAATGTGGAGAATTATCAGACTCTTCAAAACAAATTGAAGACTTTTTAGGTGAAGGATATAGAGTGGAGGCTAAGGGGAAGAGATGAGAGTAGAGTGGAACAAGACAAAAGGAAATCACTAGGTGGTTGAGGACTCTGTGACTGCAAATAACATGGAGGATGCTGTAAATATGTTAAACAATAAATTCCCTGACTAAAGCGATAGTTGAAAACTTTTGCTGGTGCAGTTAAAACTATACATTTACAAAATTTCAATATTGGTGAAAGTGTAACTTCAAATGATGCCAGCATACTGAAATCACTGAATACATTATAACTTCAGAAGATGCCAGCATACTGAAATCACTGAATACATTGGCATACTATTAAGAAAACAAAATAATTCTGAAAATAATTTTTCTTCAAATTGGAAACTAATTTGTCTTGTATTGCATATAAAATTTTTCACAGAGCTCTCATAATCCCTTTGTGTCACCAACACTTTGTGTGTGCAGGATATAGAGAATACTTGTATTTATTTTGTGATGGGATGAAATCTTTGTTTCAGGACTGTGGTAAATGAACACGAGGGTGTTGCTCATAAAAAATCACTAAACTTTGTTGTTTTATAAATTACCTCATGACACCAGACTATCTTTGGTGAAGTTTACTAATAAATATTTATTGCAAGACATAATTGAGTTGCACAGAAGAAAAATAAATAATGCCATTACAGATTTTCACCTATATTAACTAAATGTCTACTTTCTCCCAATAGGTTGCAAGTGTTGTGATGATCTCCTTTAATCTGAGTTATTTCGGATTGTGTGTATTGCTCCAAAGTGAGTTCCTGGTACATTTCAGCATCTATTGTAAAAATCTCTGGAGAAGCAATGAATATCATTTAATTATTGTGTGTCAACTGCTTGGTTATTATATATCATTTAGAGTCACTTTAATTAAAAAGTTCACTGAATATTCTGACATTATCTACATCATGTGAGTTAACACAAGAGATATTTGTGAGGAAAACTACTTTAAATAGGACTATAGAGATCACATTTTGAAACTGGATCTTTAACTCAGTACTTCTTAAAAATAAGTCTTGGAGAATTGTTTGTGCTGCACTATGAATTTAGGATGAAGAGGGGATTCCTCTGTCTTTACTGTGAGTCCCCTTGTTGTCAATATGATGAAAACTAAGAAAAAATGAGCTTAGTACTAATAAACCATGAAATAGAAATGTGCATATTTATGTCCTCGGGGTTGAAATGAATGGTGTTGTGGGACAATAGTCTGTACCCCGTCACTTGTTTTTTAATAAAATGGTGCTTGGCCAGGAGCCAGGCAGGTAGTAGAGGCAGAGAAATTAGAACAGAAAAATTCTGGGAAGAGGAAAGCTCAGTCTGCAGTCATCATTCAGATGCAGAGGAAGCAAGATGTGAACACTTTAATAACAAAGTTACCAAGCCAAGTGGCTAACATAGACAAGGATAATGGGCTAATTTAAAATACAAGAATTAATTAATAAGAAGCCTGAGCTAATAGGCCAACCAGTTTACAATTAGCGTAGTACACCTCTGTGTATTTCTTTGGGACGAACGGCTGTGGGAGAGGGCAGGACAGAAACTTTAGTCAACAGAATGGGTTTTAACTCATGTTAGATGACAGTGCATTGTGTCTGTGATATTTGTGTGAGAAATAGGTCCTTTCTTGTTTTTGTTTATGTTTTCTTTAAAAAAAATGACGAACTATTTGCAGAAGTGCTACATTCTGTTCTGTTGTATTAAGGTAAGGGGCATAAAGTAAAAAAAAAAAATCATCCATTCAACAAAAATCCAAAAGGTAACTATCTTCATTAGGATTGCTATTTCTGTAATGAAACCAAAGAAACTTGTAAAAAAGCTTTGAGGAATGTATTTATTCAACTTATGCGTCCACATCACTGGTAGTTCAGATAAGAACTCAAGCAAGACAGGAACCTGGAAGCAGAAGCTGAAGCAGAAGACACGGGAGTTGCCTTTTACTGGCTTGTTCCCTATGAATTGCTCAGCATGCTTTCTTTTAGAATCCAGGCACCACCAGCCCATGTATAGCACCACCCACAATGACCTGTACCCACTCTCATCAACCAGTAATTAAGAAAATGTCCTAAAAGTTTGTTTACTGCCTCATTTTATAGGGATATTTTCTCAATTGAGGTTCCTGCCTCTCTGGTGACTTTAGATTATATCAAATTGACATGAAACTAGCTATTGCAGTAACCAAAACAAGACATAAGCTCTCTTTACAGTGAAGTGAATGTAACATGAGTTTTGGAAGTGAACACATGAGTGAGTAGGGTTAGAGGCAGGTGAATCCTTAGAGTTTGGTGAAAAGCCATTGTAACTAATGTAAGAACAGCAGGTTCAATTGAAGACCATGTCTCAATGAATAAATAATTGAAGAATAAGGATAAGAGAGTACACCCAGGGTTGACATCTGACCTCTAAATGGTCAGATACAGGCAAGTGCATCTAGACACATGTGCTTGGACACACACACTAAAATAAGTATCAAATTCTTAAATTTTAGTATTTGAATTTAAAGTTACACGAAATAAAATAGAAAACAGAAATTAGTAATCATGTAAATTTTAAAGCTTTATTAACTCAAAGTCTTTAAAGACCGCCTATGCTAAAATTCTTTTTAGAGCTATCATCAATGTTTCAATTTTTCTCCCCCCCCCCAGGCCTGCATGTCTGGACTTAGGACATCAAAGCGATGGTATCAGTAGCACAGATTAAACGAAATGGTTTGTTAGGCTAAAATCATTTATGTAACATATTCCACTCAATTGGAGTATCCTACATAGACTGTATTTCAAATTGTATTGCAATTTTCACAAAAACAGGTTTAAAAAGTTATTCCCCCTAACAACAGGCACAGAAACTGGAAAGTTTTGATAACTTACCTGCCTCATTGCTGAAACTAAGTGCATGACAAGAAGCATGCTTTCAGGAACAATGGTTTCTTTATACTCACTGTTACAAATTGAAGCTCATTACTAGAGGCATGTCACAACAGCAGGAGCTTGGGTGAGCTGTTCGTATTGTATCCACAGACAGGAAGCAGGGAGTAAGGATCCTGTCCCTCAAGCCCTCCTGTGCTAGGGTTACTGATGTGTGTGTGCTATTACACCAAGCTTTTAGTATGGGTGCTGGAATCTAGAGCCCAGTGCTCATTCTCTTGCAGAAGACATTGTACCAACTGAGTAATCTTTCCAACCCAAAATTTATGTATTTCAAAATCATTCTTTTTAACTCTTCTATTAAAAATTAAATTATTCTTCAACTAAACTTTCTATCATTCTTTTCTTACAACATCTCATCTATTTCTTTTCATGTTTACGATAGAAGACTTATTCTCCATTCCTATCATTTTACTATTTTTGTATTAATACTGTCATGTATCAGTGGGACAAAAAGAGTAACTGTACTCCTCATTGTAGATACAAATACTGCCAAGGCTAGAAAAGACAAGTTCAATAATGGAAAAGCATGTGTAGACCCATATTTCTCTACTCCAATGTCTAGAGAGATCCTCATAGTGTAAAATTTAAAGAAGTAAATAGAACAAATAGAATAATGATCAGAGGAAGCTTTTCAGAAAAAAAAAAAAAAACGATTGTCCCAAGTTTCAAAGCCATTATCAGAGTGTGGTGTCTGAGCAGGGAGATTGTGTGGATGAAAGAGTGGCTGACAGGTGGGATCGTATAGAAAGAAAAAGATGTGAATGGATTAATGGAGGGACTAGACTGCCTCCTGTGAATCTTGGGAAGACTTTGGCTCCTGCAATGAATGACAGTGAAGGCTTGGAAGTAGGACAGAGGTCAAATTTGAAGGACCAGCACTGGGTAGAGAATAGGTTAGGCAGAGGTAAAGAAAGATGCAACGAGACAGGAATGAATGATGTTATAATTTTTCAGATAAAAGTGAATAATATTATCCTTTTTGATATTGTTGTGTGATGTCTGAAGCATTGTGCTATGAAAGCAGCTAAATCTTATTTTCAAAATTCTATCAGATATATTTGTGTGCTGCAATTGCAAGAGTTTTCCTTTTGACTTTTGTAAGTTATACTGATTTTATGCTCTGAAATAGGTAAATTTGCTTCATATTTTCATCATACTTAGTTTAAATTATCTTCATCAATAAATACAAAAACAATTGTTTGTCTGAAAAACTACTCAAACCACCTAAAATATGAGACAAAATGACATTTACGCTTTATGAGCTACGAAAACATTCATGTTAATGACTATTTTTAAGGTCCTTTATTCCATTGTATGCAGTTTTGGCACTCTCTAGCTTTTGAGAAATTTATCTATAACATTTTATGAGAAGTATGTTTTCATTTAGCTCATCTCTTACCCTCTTCCTTATTTGTATCTGCTTCAGGGTTTATTTAAAATGTTACCAGAAGTTAATTTAGTCAGTCTTTGAAAATATTGTTTACTATTTCTTTCTCATTTAATTCTCCTTGTATGCTTTTGTACTTTGTAATTTTATTCTCTCATCTTTTTGAGGATGTTATTTTCCATAATTCTAATTACGATCTTGAGTGTAAAGCTTTTTCTGTGTTTTTTGATGAGAACTATACCCATGCTTTATTTCTTTATTTACAAAATAAACAGTTGTTTCAAGTTGCATTTCTCCTTTAAGCACCAGATTAGTAAGTCACACGAATTATGCAACATGTCTCTTGCATTTTTGTGAGTTCATGTTTGTGCTTAGACTTTTAATACTTTGTTTTGCTAATATGTAGGCTTTTGACATTTTTAGCTGGTATTTGATTATGGATTCCTAATTTTATTCTCTCGTGGTTCAACATTTTTCCTATTTGCTAGGCACGTATCGCAAAGATGACACTTTAATCACTTCATCTCAAGTTTTATCTTACATTTTTCCATTATTTATTATTTATATTGTTTTTAGTGAATTTCTTCATCTCCTTTCCTTGCTCTCTATATTCTCCTAACTCTGAATCCATTTTGTTTTTCATATCAGCTACTTAGAAATTTATTTTATTTATTAATATTTGCATACCACAGGGTATGCACTTTCATGGCTCACATTTTTTGGCTCATATATTCCACATATTTTTAATCCTATTAGGTTATTTTATGTTTATTCAAATTATAATTTAATATGAACAGCCAGACCTGCAGTTGATGTGAATACATTCACAATATGAGAGTTGGGTTGAAGAATGAAGGTGGAACATACCATCTCAACAGCCCTCCCTGTGACCTCCCCTGTATACTCTCTGACAGACTTAGCTTGACTGATCTCTCAATGCTACTTTATAAATCACATTTAGCTATGGGGTAGAAAGTGCTGATCATGTTTACAAGTAAGTCAGGTGGTGAGGCAAAGAGCAGTCAATAAAGCATGAAAATGCGCAGTACGTCCATCATCATCTGAGAATTCGTTCCAGCCCTTCTATGCTTCTTTCTTTCAGAAATCAGAGTAGATTTACTACATTTTTTGGTTTATCCTTCATTTTTGTATATTTTTATTGCAAGTTGTGTTCCTTGAAATATCTTAATTGAAATGACCTCAAAATATGGTGTTCAGAAAAAGCCTTGCAGTTTGAGTGTGAGGATGAAAAGATTCAAAACTGAGAAGAAATGAACATCAGAATGAGAATGTAGAAGCCTATATTTGCAGATACTACACTACTATAGTTTTAAAACAACAAATTAAAAAAAAATAAAGCCTTGATTCATATTTGCTGATTTTTTGTTGTTTTGTTTTTTGTTTTTTTTTTTGCTTCAGTACCCACTGCTTATAGTCAGACAATGATGTTAAGTTGTTTCCATAACTTAAAGCAACTCTGTAATTCACATACTCAAAAATGTTGGATTTTTCATAATTATTAACGATTCACTATGATTTTACTGATAATAACTTGATCATGGCAAAAATCATCTGTATGTTCATTGTAACTAATGCATATCATTCACCAGGCAAATGCATCTAGTCTCTTAATTACCTTTTAATTCAGCCTTAATTTCTTGTTAATATCATATTTATTTACATGAACTTTTAACTCTGTCAAATTTACTGGACACCTAAACTGGTTTAACTTGCTATCCAGATACTGACCACTGTTAGAGAAAACCCAGGGCAAAAAAGTGATAGTCTTGTATTTTTACTGGAAATAACTCAAGTGGACATTGCACATTATATTGAGATTATTCTATATCATTGCAGAAAACCCATGCTATTTTCTTCAGTAAGATTTTACATTATTCCTTCTTAGTTTTAAATCTATTAACTAGATTTACAAGTTTACTCTATTGATTACCTTATAATATATATCACCAGCAAGAAAGACTTACTGGAGAAATAGTTCCTTAACTCTCTGTGGGAAAATCTGTAAATCAATTAATATATTTACCACATTATCTATTTTCTTATTTCTACAAAAGAAGAAATCAGTTTTTTTTCTCCATTTGGATATACAGCACATTCATATAAGCCTTAGGTATATTTAGCTTCCTAGCCACTCAGGTGTCATCAGCCAATCACATTGCTACTTATCAGCATCCCAACAATGGTATGTCTTTGGAGGAATTTCAAAGTCACAGCTACTAGATTTTTTTCCCCAGTGATCTGAAAGGATAGATATATGAACTGGTAACTGTTTTATTGGCTCGGTTCTAATGATGATATTGGCAAAATGTATCAGATATTAAGAATAGATATATTATGTGCTCCCAATATATGACTTTTCAAACAATGTTTTATATATTTGTTTCATGAAGTGGTATCAGCTAAGGGGAAAATCCTATCTCAGAGTATCTTTAAATAAGATATCACCCAAGAAAGTTTCCTTCAAGCAAACAGAACTTATGTGAAAAAATATGTATTTATTAAGAGAAAACTAATATTAAATATTAAATGTTCTGTTCTTGTCTTTATAATGTAGATTATTGATGTTGAATCCAACATATAGTTTCCTATAAAGGCCATCATTTGTTTGCAAGTCTTGTCCAGGTTGTTGGATAGTTTTTCTTAAAACCCTCACATATCTGTGAACAAAGACCAGTGGGGAAAAATACTTGCAATGTAAGAATTTAAAATGTTGATCTTTTGTAATCATAAGAGATACACCCAAAATACTATAACTTAATTGTATTTGTTACAAACATTTTGTTTTTTAAAAATGCAAATAAATCCTGAGGGGGAGAAAGAGAGGAGAAAGGAAAGAAGGAGGGAAAGGTCAGGGAAGGAGAGGTAGGGGAGAGAAGGGAGGGAAAGGAAATGATAAATGAAATAAAGAATGGAAGGAAAGTACAGAAGAACTGGTAAAAATATTCAATTCAATTAAATTACTTACTTAGGATTGCCGCTTCATTGCTTATTACCCAAGTACTCACAGGTTTAGGGAAGAAACTGTTAAGCCCAACCAATATTACCCACCCAAGATTCCTGGATGAGATCACTTCTATTGCTTTGCTAATGGTAGATTGGGTGGAGATGCATATCCAGGGATTTCTTAAAATAAAACTTATGCAGGTTATTTTACAGTACATACACACCGTTAGTCTGACCTTCAACTCTCTTGTGTCTAATTGCAAAAAATTCAATGAAGCATATCTTGGGCTTTCTGAATCTTTAACTTCTTTCTTTAAAGTTGATTTTTTGAGTAAGTAGTATGAATTAGTAAATTTGTATTAAGGTGATAAGAATGATCATCTTCTTGATAAAACAATGCTTTCAATTTCACACATTGGCAGCTTTAATGAGGAAGCAACAGTTAATTTTATTCTGAGTATTCCCTCTCCCAATATTTTTGAGAATTCACTTAGTAGGTCTTTTCTCTTCTTCAGCCAAAGAGATGCAAAAGCAAGCTACAAAAATAACAGAAACTTAAATCAAAACTGAGCCACCAGTCACAGTAAAGCATGCCTTACTCTTTGCAGAGACAATTGAAGCCACCTATTCTTGACTATATTATTTTATTAGGCTATGACCTTTCTGTGAGAGCACTATGCCACAGGGACAGATGGTCTAGGAAGCCAATAGCATAGAGATCATGCTTATTGTTCTGATTAGCTTATAGTTCTTGACATTCACAACCGGAACAGTGGATATTCTCTCAAAGTTTCTCTGTCTTTGAGGAAACTATTAATGTTTTAGAATTAAAACTAGATTTTAAAAGGAAATAGTTGTAATCATTTCCAAACACACACAAACACAAATCACAGATTTTCCAGTGGGTTAGTATACTAATAAAATATTGTACAATAATATCTTTAGAAAGAAGATGCATGATGCCAATAAATGATGATTCAGAGCAAAAAGATGTCATTTCTCTAGATTCAGTATAAGTACAATATTATATGCCTGCTGATACTTTCATTTTTTTCTCTCCAATTTTTATTTTACCTGTTAAGGGAACTAACTTTATTGTATAATAATATAATAGAGCATCTTTTCTTAACTTCGTTTCATAAATGTGATTTCAACTTTGTATAACTGATTGTGTCTCATAGAATCATTTCTAAGAATTCTGATTTTAATACATTTCAATTAAGAAGAAAACTGTTGCAGGATATATGACCTCTTTGTGAAACCTGAAGCTGTGTCAATAAAATCAAGCATGGATCATAGGGAAAAGCCAGCAACTTGTTGACAGGAATTAGCCATGGAGAGTATGGAGGAACCAGGAAGATGGATAGAGAGATGCACATTAAGGAATAGAGAGCCACCTGGAGTTTCATGGTCTTTTTGGTTTGGGACTATTACATAAGACTCTCTCATGCTGAGTCTCCAGCCAAAAATGAATGTCAGCTGGTTGCTTCTCAGTATCCCTGATCTAGCAGGTTTTCACCCAAACATCTGACTCCTGAGTCTTTATTGGTAAACAGAATCACAGAGACTTTGTCAAAAGCTACGTTTGTCAGCAACAGAGCCAGTGCAGGTGGAACTGAAAGTCCCATCAGGCCACAGTCTGAGCAACAAGAAACTGCTTCTGGGCAGGGACATGGAGCCACAGACAGTACTTAAAATATCAGTAAATTCAGGGAAAAAAATCAGTAAATACTTTGCTAAATTTAGATATTTATTAATTAACATATATGTGGAAAGTAAAAGACTACACAACTGCCAGAAAATAACACTGAAGAAATATCACATAATCTACTGATCGGTGGTAACATTTTTAGATATTACATCAGTGGCATGATCTCTGAAAGGATATGTTGGTAAAACATTCTTCATGAGAATTCTGTGCATGTTAACAACATTGTCAAGAGAGTCAGAAGAAATGTGTGAACTGAGAATATCTTAAACTTGTAAAGACCCGTGCTAAGTGTGAGCAGCACCATTCCATATAAAGGAAAAAGGGGAGATGTGAGTATGCCTTCACCACTGTTTCTGGGCTGCAGGTAGAATGTGCCTAGACAACTCCTTAATCTTGTCACCATGCTTTCCTGACATGATACACTATATTCCCTCAAACTGCAAGCCATGCTAAGTCTTTCTTCTCTTAAATTGCTCCTTTCAGATATTTATGGCATGGTCTTGATACAAGTAACTAAGGTACTTGATTGCCCATTCATTATCGATGGTAATTTAAGATGTTATTGCTAACCTGAGCTCGTGGTAGCTCACAGACCCCAGACAGATAGGGAACCTACATGGCACTGACCTAGGTCTTTTGCATGTGGGTGACAATTTTATAGCTTGATCTGTTTGTGGGGCCATAACAGTGGGGTCAGGATCTGATCCTGGCACATAGGCTTTGCTTTTTGGAACTTATTCCCTATTTACTCAGTCTTGATGCAGGGAGGAAGAACTTCATCCTGCCCCAACTTATCATGCAATGCATTGTTGACTCCAATGGGGATCTTTACCCTTTCTGAAGAGTCAATGGAAGAGGGGATAGAAAGGAGGTGGGAATGGAGAAAGGAAGGAGAGGAAGGAGGGTGAACTTCTTGAGATGGAAAATAAATAAAAAATAATAAAAGGATATTATTGTCACTGTGAAAGACAATTTGAAGTTTCTTTATAAACAAAATATATACCAACCTTGTGATATAGTAATCATATTTTTTTCACTATTAGTTAAAAAATCTAAATTCATTGAAACCTGCACATAAGTGATTACAGCAGATTTATTTATAATAATCAATATTTGTAGGAAGTTAAAAATGCCCTTCAGTTTAAAAATGTATTAAATAGTATTCTATCAATACAAAGCAAAGTTTTTCAGGCTTAAGATAAAATAAAACATCAATTAATGGACTCTGTAAGCTCTGTATGTGTGTGTGTGTGTGTGTGTGTGTGTGTGTGTGTGTGTTTAAGAATAATGAAAAAGAAGAGGCCATGAATTTCAGAAGGAGTCAGGCTGGAGTATATGAGAGGAGTTGAATTGGGAGACACAGTGGTGAGAATTATATAAATCAAGTACTCATATATGATAATTTAAAAACTAAAAGTTTTCCTCAAGCTGTGAAAAGATATGGAAATAGCTTATACATATTGCTAAGTGAAAGATGCAAATTCTATGTATATTATGATGAAACAATGACATCTTTTACAAAACACCAAAATGTTAAAGACAATAAAAATTGATAACAGTTTCCAGGTGATTTTTGAGCATTAAATAGACTGTGAACAACTATAATGTGTCCATGTTGTTGTAATACATGGAATATACAAAGCCAATCAGAGGCCCAAACTAGAGTTTGGGTTGCAGTAATGTTTCTATTTGTGTTCATAAATTTAAATTTATATACCATTCTAGAGATGATATGCTTAAATAGAGGAAGAGGAATTATATGTGTGTAACAGGAGCGAGCAGGCTGCTTATTGTCCCAACCACCCTGCTTGGCTAGCTTACACATGAAATAACTACACAGAAACTGTATTAATCAAGTTACTGCCTGGGCCATTATCTCTAGCCTCATATTGGCTAACTCTCGCATCTTAGTTTAACCCATTCCCATTAATGTGTACTGCCACTTGACTACAGCTTACTGGTGTGAGTCTAACCAGAGTCCATCTCAGGCAGGAGAGCCATGGCATCTGCCTCTCCTTATTCCCAGCATTCAGTTCTGTCTTCCCTGCCTACCTGAGTTCTGCTCTATCAACTAGGCCAAGGCATTTTCTTTAATAAGCAATGGTAGCAACACAAATACAGAAGGACATCCTACACCATTTCCCCTTTTCTGTTTAAACAAAAAGGAAGGCTTTAACATAGTAAAATTACATATAACAGGTATCAAGCAAGAATTACAGTTACAATATTTAGATCTATTTTATCTTTTGTCATAAAAAAGGAAAACTAGAACTATCCTACCTATTCTTCAACTCCATCAAAGACTCCAGAAGGATATAATATTACCTAAATAAANATCAAGCAAGAATTACAGTTACAATATTTAGATCTATTTTATCTTTTGTCATAAAAAAGGAAAACTAGAACTATCCTACCTATTCTTCAACTCCATCAAAGACTCCAGAAGGATATAATATTACCTAAATAAACAAGAAGTAAGCAACTTCCAAAACTCTAGAATTGACAGAGACATCTCACTCCCTGTACAGTCACCCAAGTTCTTCTGTACCACTGGGGCATCCATCTTCAGCCTACAGGCCCATAGACTCCAGCAGCCTTTTCAATAAAGCAGGGCATTTCAAAGACAGTTCCGCCTATATTGGCAGTTTTCAGTTACTTTCCTCTGTGTCCTGCAGAATGTCTCACAGACTCTTTCATGAACCAGGAACACTGAAGGATCATCTCACCTTTAGGCAAGTTCATCAGTCCTCTCTCTTAAGGTTCTTTGTGCCCAGTTAAGCAGTCCAGGTAAGAGCAGTTACTTGCCCAAATGGCTAACCAGCTCCATAAGGAGCCTCATTGATGCCCATCTTCTTCTTGAATTAGATCGGTATTTCCAGGAGCAGATGTGTCTAATTGTCATGAAAAACCATAAGTTAGTAAAATATTAAATGCCTTAATCTGTAGTCCTTGAAAAATATGAAGAATGCTTATATAAATGAAATATATCTCTATATATCTAGAAAATCTAATTAACATGACTACAAGCTTGATGATTATTGATGATTATCCATTATCAACCTATATTCTTCAATTATTCATTACATTTTTAAATGAACTACACAATCACAATACCATAATCAAGGTCAGAAATAAATATACATATGACAAAATTGAGCTTAAATTTATATCAACAAAGCAAAATTTATACCAATGTAAATTATTCATTGCTATATCATATCCTCCTTTAAAATTAAAAGAACATTTATAAATACTATTTGGGAATAAGGGCATAGTTTTACTCTCACCAAACTGCTTCATGCTGTATGTAGGCACTGTTATTCAGGTATTTCATGTTATAACCTGTGTGTTAAGTTCATCTCAGTCAGCAGTGGAGTGAAGTAATTTTCAGAAGGTGTTCACAGTGACCTTTTAGTAGGGCATGGTTAACCATAAATTATTGGTCTAGAAGAAAATCACAGGTTCTCATCTTCTGTGAAAACAAAAGAATAACCTCTTTTCCAAAACACCATATTCATTTTTTTATTTTTTATTAAAAATTTCCATCTCCTCACTTCTTCTCTTTTCACTCCCACTCTACACAATCCTCCTCCCAATCTCTTTCCAGTCCAAAGAGCAATCAGGGTTCTCTGTCCTGTGCGAAGTCCAAGGTCCTCCCCCCTCCATCCAGGTCTAGGAAGGTGAGCA
>LOEQ01005274.1:118133-129475 GCA_001685075.1 Bramus lutescens
ATTGTTGGAAGAATTCTTGCTTTGGTGCCTGCCCATCTCTGCCTACAAATGCTCTCTGATTGATCTTCTGGTACATGATCATGACCCCTTGCTGGTCAGGGACCTCTCTAGTTGATCTACTGGTACAGGATCAGGGCCGCTTTCTGGCCAGGGCCCTCACAAACAAAGTAGACAACAGGCCTACCTTGCTGCTGGCAGGCTATTGAATCAGAGGAACTCCAGCCTTGTTGAACTCACCACCCGGTCCCAGAGCCCAAACAGGCTGAGCTGAGGAATCTATGGCCCCAAAGAAGTGAAGAGAGGAGGTGCCTGAATGCAAGCTGGGAAGGGGTTGGATGCTAGGGACAGTAGCCGGGGTTAGGAGCCCCTGCAGAATGAGCAGGAAATTTACGGGCTTGGTTGATGTCTGTGCTCCTTTTCCTCGGGTCAGGAATGCACTCACCCCTCTGATTGATGTTCTGGTACAGGATCAGGGCCCCTTGCTGGCCAGGGGTCCTCACAGACAAAGGGTCTGCCTTGCTGCCAGCAAGCTATTGAAACAAAGGAACTCCTGCCTGGTTGAACTCACCCCTGGTCCCAGTGCCCAAACAGGCTGAGCTGGGGGATNCTTGCTGCCAGCAAGCTATTGAAACAAAGGAACTCCTGCCTGGTTGAACTCACCCCTGGTCCCAGTGCCCAAACAGGCTGAGCTGGGGGATCTATGGCCCCAAAGAAGGGAAGGGAGGAGGTGTCTGAATGCAAGCTGGGATGGGGTAAGAAGCTAGGGATAGTTTGCAGTGTTAAGAGCCCCTGAAGAATGAGCATGAAGTTAAAGGTCTTGGGGGATATCTTTATTCCTTTTCCACGGATCAGGAACACACTCACCCGTCCGATGGATGTTCTGGTATAGGATCAGGGCCCCTTGCTGGCCAGGTGACCTCACAGACCAGTAAATATTATTTTTCTCTCATTTTCACTTTCTATTTTATTTCTTATAATTTAAATATGTTTCTGATGCTCTGCACATCTTACAAACAAGAAAGATCTGATCTATTAAGTGAGATTTCCACAAAATTTAGATTCTAATTTATTTAGCTAGACTATAGCTAACTTAGAATATTATTCATTTACAAAACCTGCACAGTCCTTAGAAAAGTAATTATGCAATTTTCATACAAATAAGTGTTGACCATCCTAAATTGGAGTTTATCATACTTGAGAGACACTGGCAAAGAGTGTTCACTGATGTTAAATCATTTTTAAAACTAATTTTAGGAAATACATGAAGTAACTTTTTGATGTCCTTGGCTTCAATTTAAATTTAAAACCCTCAGCACACTTCTCAATAGAATAGTAGCTACATAGCAGTCAATGACTAAATGAACTCTTTCGGGAAGTAACCAGGTTATGAATTGAAGGGTTAAAAGAGCAGTCAGTGGACTCTTGTTACACGTGGTGGGATGTGAGCATGTGCATTGGAAGTGGTAGGTAATGGAAAGTATCACTGAAATCAAAAACATCTTGGATAAAGACAATACTGCAACCTTCAAAATTAAGAAAATGTTAGGCAAACCTGATGCTGAGAATTCAAATTACTTTTGGTAGTTTCTTTCCTGCACTTATTAAATATAAATTGGCAATTGGAGGTCCCAACAAAGAGCTCAGGGAACAGTCTGGCAGTAGATAGAGCTTATGACTCTCTGGTTTCTACACAGAATGTATGCATCTACATCTAAATGAGGATAAGGCTTATTTAGAAAACCTTCCAACGACCTTGCATTAAGCATGAAAATGGGCTACCCAGATTGCTCTTTTGCAAAGGAAGAAGTCTAAAGGGAGTGGAGAAGGCAGAGGTTACAGCCACCTTTTTTTTAGCAGTTTTTTTTTGTAAAAGGAAGTAAGGAAGAAAAGAAGGAAGGAAAGAAGGAAAGAAGGAAGGAAGGAGAAAGGAAAGGAAGGAAGGAAGGAAGGAAGGAAGGAAGGAAGGAAGGAAGGAAAAGGTATCCTAAATTAACTGTATGACCCTTCCAAGATAGTTCATTCTTGGGAGCTGAGAGAAGTAGTTTTCAAAAGCAAGTACTCTGTATTTTAACATGCTTCATCCCAGTGAGTAATAACTCACTTAAAATACTTTGTCTGATTGGCATGGCACTGACAGTCCCCATAGCCTTTAAATCTTTTCTGTGTTCTCCTCTTTCAATATAGAGGAACCTCTGAATAGCACTTTATTCCACTGTCCTTTTTCAGAGATGTTTGTGATAAAATGATCTGATAAGATATCATGATAAATCAATGAGAAGAGTTCAATGAGTTAAGTTCAAGGGAAACTAGGAGAATGTGTTAACAATATTGTGGAAGTATGACTGAGTTGAATATAAGGAACATGTTTCGTGACAAGCTGGTGCTAGATTGAACTGAAAGTGCTAGGAAGCTGTGGAAGAAGATGTAAGATACATAGATTACTTTAGAATTCTAAGTGAGAGAATGAAAAGAAACAGAACAGTCAGATGAAAACAAAATACACTTGTGTTTTATAGTGTTAAAAAGGAACAGCTTTAACATGCAAAGTGAAAGAAATTCTGGAATGAGAGGTCCTAACTGTGAAGCTAAAAATAAAAACAATTCCCCAGAAACTAAGAGAAACAGTGCAGCTCTAAGTGACAGGACCAGGATTTGAACTCAAGCTAAAGTTCCTGTTCTGTTAAGTGAACCACAGAACACAGACATGGGACAAAAGAGATCACAGAAACCTCAGTCACAGAAAAGCATTGTACTAAAAAAATCAATTCATATAAATTTCAAAGCAAATTAAAATTTTTCCAATACACTACAAAAAGCAATTTACTTTATGGTAGGTTTATTGATTAGCCAAATATGTGCTACCAGAGTATTAACAGTCACAGACATTGCTCAGGGCAGAAAAATCATTATTTGTTTTCTTCAGGAGAGATAATTTGTATTTATTCCTAGAAGGAATAAAATAAATCATGCAACTTGGAGTTTCTGTCAAGATGATATAAGTATTAACTCTATTTTCCAAATCTCACATAAGACTTATTCTCAGATTCACAGCTGCTAAATCATTATTCACTGCATGCATAAGCAGTCCAGATGTTCTTTCTGATTAATGAGGTATAGCTATATTTATGGTAGTTTCCATGTGGTAACTACACAATTATTGATGCTGTCAGGAAACTCTCGGTGCTTTTAGATAATAGGACGTAGGCTGCTAGAATAGTGCTGCTTGTCTGTTCTTGTCACCGATAATCCTGTGCATCAATAAAACTCCTTGCACTGCCTATGAAGCTCTCAACCACAGCATTCCGCAGAATGCATACTCTCTGTATGTTGGGGAAAAGAGTCTTGCATTTTGATTTGTCATGTAGTCCATCATTTACTCTGTAGTCCATCATTTACTCAGCAATCTCTCCAATTGTCAGCGATAATAAAGAAAGCCAATAAAGCTTTTATTCATATTTCTTTGTTATGGATTGATAATTCTTGCCAGTTTATTCATAAAATAGTTTTAGGAGTTTGGGTTGTGCAAGCAATTAAGCTCAAGTAAAGATGCAGAAGTAAAGAATACAGGAAAGAGGTCCATTGGGAATTGTAAGCAGTAAGATGATTTTATACTGTTCCACAGGTATACTCTGTTTGTATTCTTGCCATTAGGCAATAAGCATTGATTGCTTAGGTTCATTTTTTTTGTGCATGAACATGGGATGACAAGATGACTCCACAGTGAAATGAACTTACCCCCTCAGCCTGACAAGCTGAGTTTGACTCACAGGACCTACATGGCACAAAGAGAGAAGCAGCTTCCACAAGGTGTGCTATGATCACTACATAAGGGCCATGGCACTTCCATTCCCACCCAGATTTACATACATTCACACACAAACAAAGCAAGTAAGTAGATCTAAGTTAAAAGTTAAAGTGAGGACAAGTCTGTGAAATACCCCATGTGATACATTGGATGTAGCAGTGGTACTATTAAATTTATTCACTCAAATTTCAGGATAGACTTTCAAGGTGGATGAAGGGACTGTTCTTTGTTCAGTCTTTCACCATGAAAGTGCACTACTGTGCAGGACCGAGTCATGCCTGACCCCAGGAGGTGATAAGTGTCTGTACGGTGAATGAAGAAGCATAAATGAATGAGCTGTAAAGAACGTCTTTACCATGCTGGGTGATCTTTTAGACATCTATCGGGTAGAAAATTGAGAGTAGAAAAGTGGCGACTGGCTTTTGATTTCGTCTAATCAAAGTCATTTAAGAAACTTCAACTTGAATTTTGTTTTTTTTTTTTAAACTTAAGGGATTATTTCTCCAGTTGAATGATAGTTCTTTGAGAATGGTAATCTGGAAACAGTACAGAAGATTATGGATCTTGTGTCATATGTTTACTGAGCTACATGCTGGAGGAGACACAGGGACCTGGACATTCTTCTGCAGAAGGAAATATAACTAGAGCAAGCAATTTTAGACAAAGGGAAGCAAAACAGTTCTGATTGATGCAAATGCCCTCCTTGTGGCAACAAAAGCTCCAGGATTTTTAATGGTATGCCCTTGAGTATATCTGCTAATCTATCTTTCCAGCCTCCTTCCCTAGTCTCTTACATGAGAATAACAATTGATTTCAATTTGCCACAGATTTGAATTTAAAATAGACCTTCAATCAAAAACTGACACTAACCCTTGGAAGACCTCTGAAGACATCCTGAGCATGTGCAGACCAGAAACAGTGTCTTGTTTACTTCATGGAAAGGGCAACAGGAGGGGAGACTTCACAGCAGTGGGTCAGTCATCTTAAAGAAATCAGGAAGTATGCTGTGATGTATGTCCCTGCACCTCACAGAGGATGGAGCTCTCAACAGCTGAAAGCAAAGATGCTTGTCTCCGCTGGGTTATGGGATGCTCAATATAGAAAAGAACCATGAAATACAGAGCATTAAATACTTTGTCAAGATTGTGACATAAATTGTACTCTGTTCTACTGTTCTTCACATAAAAAAAGTCTGCTGAACACATCCTGTTGAGATTCTCAAGCACATCAACAAAATGTCACTTTGAAAGGAAGAAAAACACTATGTTTTTATAAAGCATTGGGTAAAATATGATATGTCTCATGGAGTAATTAGAAAGATCAGAAAATAACAACAAAGTAGGCCTCTGTGTCACGCGGTCTATGGCTTCTCAGTGCTGATCTACTTAAATCACTTGACATTACAGTGAGTTCTTTGAACACTGTGAGCCAATCATTTAATTCTAATCCAATCCTGGGAACCTGGCCTATGACCACTGACCCAACTTCCTTCCTTTGACAACTGTCACCAGGCTTATTTGCATGTTGGGTGCCTTCCTGTGTTATTTACTTCCCTGTAGTGGGCTTGGTTTGCTGGCATACACACCACTCAGCATAATATCCTGGATTCATTAGCCTGGACACAATGGGGATATCTATAACTTTTGTTGACAAAATTTGCAGCTTAGAGATTAAAAGGCTATGAAAGAGGAGGAGAGAGGTAATTGTCATCACTGTGTGACCTTTGCAGGCCAATCTAGCAGACCTCTCACAACCACATAAAGGGGCAGAGAAAAGCTGGCCAGATAATAATGCAAGTCACTGCTCTTGGTAGTCAAAATTTTGTGAAATGACATCAATTTCAAATAGCTCAGAAACATGTGGATTGGAGTCTAATTTTTAGATATCTGACATTCAATCTCTCTCTCTCTCTCTCCCCAGAAGTGTGCAAAAGAAGGAAGAATCTTATTCACAAAAGCCTACTATACTTTCTGTAAGTTAATTGTAAAGACTAAATACAGAATAGTAAAATATAGGCTCTGGCAATAGGCTTCAAACCCTGAGCTAATCCTTTTAATTTCTGTTGTCAAAATGTGATATTTCATTTATTATATTTTTATTAGTTCACATATATATTATTTTGTTTCATTTTAATCACTCAGTATTTTTTCACATCCCCCTTCCACTCCCACCCACTTCACCCTTTCATTGTTCCATGTGTTTGTCCTTCATTCTTGTATCTTAAGCAGCACCTATGGGATGATGGGTCATTGCCAAAGCTGGTATGGATGAAACTTGCACAGATAATTATATATTAAGTGTATGATTACAACCATCATTCTGGGCCCAGAAGACATCATTTCCCAGCTCTCCTCCTCAGCCTCTGGCTCTTGCATTCTTTGCAATCCTATCACCATGTATTATTAGCCTAGAAGAATCGATAGATATAATCTGTTTCAAATTCAGCACTTAAGGGTTACTTATTCTCTTCACTCTGGCCTACAATGAGTCTCTGCTTTCACAATGATCTTAGGCATAAAATGCAGCTATTCTGACCACAGCTAGTCTTTAGGGATAAACATAAATATTTAGAGGACGTTTTACAACATGTCTATTCATCAAAATACCAGTGACAAATTTTCCTCTCACTTATGAGGTTTTGCCCAGGTTTGCACTGACAGGCATGATGTCTCCCCAGTGGAACATGTTCTATTCATATGAAGAAACACCCTGACCACAGTAACTCTTTTAAAGGAAATCATTTAATTGGGGCTGACTTACAGTTCACAGTTTTAGTCCATTGTCCTCATGGTGGGAAACATGGCAGTATGCAGGCAGACAAGGTGCAAGAGGAGGATCTGAGAGTGCTACATCTGGATGCCCAGGCATGAGGAAGAGAGAGCCACAGGAACTGCTATGGTCTTTTGAAACCTCAAAGCCCACTCTCAGTGACATACTAAGTCAGTTAAGGCCACACATATTTCAACAAGGTTACACATCCTACACTAACAAGTAGGGCAAATTTCCTGTGACCAAGCATCCAGCTGTAAGAGTCTATGATGCCCATTCTTATTCAATCTACTACAGGGAAGTTTTCAATCCCAATCTTAACCTAGTTTGCATTTTCACTGCATCCATGCTACTATTTTATCAGCAGTGCACTTTGCCTGGCAAATTAGTTTTGTCACTGGAAATCTTACATTTGGGTAGGAACATTGATGACTTTGGTACCTCAGCACACTGTCTAGCACCATCCTGCACTATAAGAATTACTCTGTGGTGGGGAAACTTCTAGATCAATTCAATCCTAGTTCATCTGTGGTTTGCAAGTAACGTGTGTGATGTCTATAACAATGTGATCTCAGACTATTGGTGATAGCTGTATTGCTTAGAGGGTGGTTTTGGAGCCTTCATGACCAATAACTGATAATGTGTCATTCCATCCTTTACAGTGAGATTTTCATTTTGTAATATATGACTTCTGTGAAGAGCATGATTTACCTGTAAAGGGCACTTTAACTGAAGACTCTGTTCTTCCTTATTTAAAAAATAAGTACATGAACTTGAATAGGCAGCTCTATCATGCCTGGAAGTAAATATTTCACAGTATCATTTCTTTCCTTTTAGATTCATTCTTCCCTTCTTCAGTGATGTCCCTTGAGCATTGGCAGGGGTACTATAAATGCCCTATTTATGGCTAAATATCAATTAATTATTATCAGTACTTTGAACAATTACGAATCTCTGCCTTTAGTGCCGACCACTGTATAAAAGGGGAAAAAAAGAAGAAAGCTTCTCTGATCAAAGCTGACAGCAACTCTAGTCTATGTGCATAAATACAGTTATTTAGGAGGAAGTTTGACTGACACATATTTCCATTTAACAACAACAACAAAATAGCAGTAACTTCCTGAGTAGGACTTGTGACTATTTTAAGGCCATTTTTTTCACTTCTAGCTGCTAGCCCTGAAATAATCACACAGAAACCATATTATTCAAATCACTGCTTGGCCCATTTGCTTTAGCTTCTTATTTGCTAACTCTGACATCTTAATTTATCCCATCTCCATTAAGCTGTGCATCACCACGAGGTCGTGGCCTACCAGCACAGTCGTAGCACGTCTGCCTCCAACAGCAACTCTATGGCTTCCCCTGACCCTGCCTTCTTTCTCCCAGGATTTGGTTTAGTTTTTCCCACATAGCTCTGTTCTACCCTATCAGGGGTTCAAGACAGTTTCTTTATTAACCATTGTTATTCACCTCGTACAGAGAGGACTCCCACATTGTGTGACCTCTCTTGGCAGCTCTGCTTTTATTTTCTTTCCCTTCCTCTCTTCTTCCCTCCTCTCTTTCTGGTATTTTGTTTACTTTTCTAGGTATGTGTGCATGTGTTTGATTGTATTCAGGTGGGCCTGAAGGCTCAAAGTTACTGTTGGATATCATTGAAAAACAACTTTCACAATTCTTTTTTGGGGGTTAGGTGTCCTAATATTATGGAAGATTTGTTTGTGTTTTCACCCTGAGAACACCAATGGAGTAGATCACAGAGTTTTCTGGCCAACTCGGAGGAAGATAGAGGGACACAGAGATATTTTCAGAAAGTATATTCTGATTAGTTTCCTCTCCTGTCTCCTCTCCACTTCCCAATCTAACCCAATATTTCTTTTTTCTCTTTATTCCTTCTTAAATCAGTCCTATAAAAAATAATAAAGGTCTCTCAAAGAACTGATGCTCAATGATTTGCTTGGGATGACTGATCAGTGAGCTCCAAGTGTCCTTCTGTTTTTATTGCCAGTTAGCTCTGGGATAGTGAAGATATGCTGACATTTTGCAAAGGATCTGGAAGTTGAAACTCAAGTCCTCACGCCTCACCGGCAGTCATTTTACTGACTAAGCCAAATCTGCCCAACACATCCCCAGGAGTTTGTAACAAAGTTCAAGAATGAAGTTTGAATTTTCTCTCATGGAACAACCATCAAATTCAATTCCATGCTGGTTGATTATCTCCACAATAGCCTTTCCATGTCTATTTCTACCAATCGGCTCATTTTGCCTGCCTAGTCAGTATGTTTCATTCAGTGTTTCCCACTGAGTAAGACTATTGATTACTATCCTCTCCTCTCAGTGTATATAACACCTTATGGTACTATGATGGAAAGCCATAGGGAAGAGTACTTCCTTTTCCTTTATAGCTTAATTTATCCAACAGCCCATCACTCTTTCTACATTCCCACCTATTCACCTACCATTATGTAAGGTGAGACACACTTAAGTGGTATTTAACTCTGCTAACATAGAGTAGACATATAAACCGATGTAAAAGTTCTTTAGAAATAAATAAACAGACAAGAAAACAGAAGCCCAGTGTTAGCTCCTGGGACAAGATTGTGCAGCTTTGTATGGCTTTTTTTCAGAGGGAAAGTAGTTGAACAAGTGAAATTTAAAAGTCTTCAGAGTTTCTTCCTATAAAGTTCTCTAAAGTACTGATTACTCCTAAGTAACAAAGACCCATAGAGATTCAAATTAGGAGAAATTACAAATTAAGAAAATTCCATGTTATGCTTCCTAAATATTTTAGAATATACAAATTTACACAGAAGTATGTAGCTTTTAAATGATTCCCCCAATTTGGAACAATTTTTCTTTTACTTAGATTGAAGACAACTAAATTGAAAACAAAATCTCATTGCCATAACTTTTCTGGGATTTTTCATCTCAGCAAGAAATTCTTTCTTTTCTTTTTTTTTGTACTTTTTGTTTGTTTTGTGAGAGACAAGATTTCACTATGTTACAGTTTTGATGTCCTGAAACTTGCTCTGTAGACTACCCTGGCTAGCCTCAAACTCAGAGATCTGCCTGTCTTTACCTCCCATGTGCTAAGATTACAGGCAAGTACCACCACTGCTTGGCTTCAGCAAGAAAATCTTTTGTTTAGCAGAACTTTAATTGATACTAATACTTCCCTTACTCCTATATTAGGAGTGCATTATTCTTTAATTTACCTATGTATTTACTGAGATAGGCATTTTCATCTTTTGCAGAAAGATTGAACACAGGACTTCCCACATGTTAAGAAAGCCTTTTGTCTCAGAACTGTATTCTCATATCTCAACTACTTATCTTCTTGATTTTCAACAAAAATAGATCTAGGTCCAAAGGTTTACTTAGGATTAATGTTACATAAAATTAAAAAAAATGTACTGAAATATTATTATAATATATAGTCAGATAACTTTAAGAAATTCTGCTTTTGACTGGGAGAGTTGGATCTCATTAACATTTTCAAATTCAATTACTTAAGTATCAGAAAAGGTCTGATATTGGTATATTCCCAAATGTTTGTGGTTAAGGCAATTAGAAGAAAATTAACAGTGTTAGGGAAGGAGGTAGGGATACATAAGGAAGAGAGGAAATTTGGACCAGCGCCTGGGACCATGAAGGAAGCATGTGTCAGTGTCCTAATATCCAATAAAGCAGTCTTTAAACTAAAACTAACCATAAGAGATAAAGGATATTGCATTATAATCCAGAGAACAATTATGCAGGAAGACACACCAATCTTAAGTATATATGCCCCAAACTCTTGTACCTACAATTCCCTAAAAAGGCATTAGTGAGCTTAAAGTAATGAACTAAGCGGAACTAAGTAATGGGAAGGTAAATCTTCATTTTTTATTACTTTAAAAATAATACCAATCACAATCCCCACTTCCTCCCCTCCTCCCACTTCTCTCCTGCTCCCCCCACACCCTTTCCCCTAACCCCTCCAGCCTCCAGTCCTAAGAGAGGGAAAAGCACCATGCCCTGGGGGAAGTTCAAGGCCCTCCCAAAACATCCAGGCTGAGCAAGGTATACATCAAAAGAGAAGAGGATCCCCCTCCCCCAAAAAAGTACATGCAGTAGAGACAAATCCCAGTGCCATTGTCATTGGCCCCTCAGTCTGCCAAAACTGTTGACCACATTCAGAGGGACCAATTTGATCCCAAGCTCATTCACTCCCACTCCAACTAGAGTTGGTGAGCTCCCATTAGCTCAGGCACACTGTGTCAGTGGGTGAACCCCTTGTGGTCCTGACTTTCTTGTTCATATTCTCCCTCCCATTCTTCAACTGTACCTTTGGAGCTCAGTCCAGTGCTGTGATCCATTGCCAGACAAAAGTTCTATGCTGATAGTCAAGATAGTCATCAGTCTGACTACAGAAAAAGGCCAGTTCAGGCACCCTCTCCTCCATTGCCCAGGGTCCTACCTGGGGTCATGCCATGGAATCCTGGGAATCCCTACAAAGACAAGCCTTTTGTCAACCCCAAAATGGCTCCCTCAATTAAGATATCTCCTTCCCTGCTCCCATATCCACCCTTCCTCCATCTCAACTATAACATTTCCCAAGCACTCCCCAACCCTCCATTTCTCCCTTCTCCCTCCTCCTCTCCTCTTCCCTTTTCCCTCCCTGCCCCCATGCTCTCAAATTTTGCCAGGTGATCTTGTGTGCTTCCAATTTCCAGGTGGATCTATATAGGTTTTTCTTTGGGTTCACCTTATTACTTAGCTTCTCTAGGAT
>LOEQ01005274.1:137092-163534 GCA_001685075.1 Bramus lutescens
AAGGGGAGATGGAGAGAGAGAAGTGAGAAGGGGAGGATGGGGAGAGCTTGGGGGATTGGGCCGGTTGGGATGGAGGAAGGGTGGATATGGGAGCAGGAATGTAGATACCTTAATTAAGGGAGCCATCTTAGGTTTGGCAAGAGTCTTGACTCTAGAGGGGATCCCAGGTGTCCAATGAGATGACCCCAGCTTGCTCCTTGAGCGGCTCAGGAAAGGGTGCCTGAACTGGCCCCATCCTATAGCCACACTGATGAATATCTTGCATATCACCATAGAACCTTCATCTGGCAATGGATGGAGATAGAGACAGAGACTCACTTTGGAACAGTGGATTGATCTCTCAAGATCCAAATTTATTATATTTTTAAAAAATACCGATCCAAGTTCTCCTTCCCTCCTCTACTCCCATTCTCTCCACACACCCTCCCATCCCATTCCCTCCAATCTTCATAGAGGGTAAGGCACATTGCTTTGTGGAAGTGGCAAATATGACAAATAGTGGGTTGGAGAGATGGCTCAGAAGTTAAGAGCATTGCCTGCCCTTCCAAAGGTCCTGAGTTCAATTCCCAGCAACCACATGGTGTCTCACAACCATCTGTAATGTTGTCTGGTGCCCTCTTCCGGCCTGTAGTCATACACACAGACAGAATATTGTAAACATAATAAATAAATAAATATAAAAACCAAATATGACTAATAGAGATTTTATTATACAGCTTTCATCAATGTGTAGGTGATCTAGAGAGAAACTAAACAGAGAAACAATGGACCTAACTGATTTGATTGAAACTAACCTAACAGATATCTACAGAACATTTCACCCCCAAATAAATTATTATTCTTTCCAAGCAACTCATAGAACTGTCACAAACTCTGAAAATATACTTGGTCATAAAGAAAGTCTTATTAGATAAAAGAAAATTGAAATAATCCCTAGACCTTGTCAGACCACAATGGATTAAAGCTAGATTTCAACAACAACAGAAATCCTACAAATTCATAGAAACTGAACAACTCTCCACTGAATTATATGCTGAAAAAGCTTTTGAGAAAATGCAACACCATTCAAGACAAAAATCTTAGAGAGATCAGGGTAGAAGGAACATACCTAAACATAATAAAATCAACATTCTGCAAGTCAAAAGCTGAGTTCCAATTAAAGAGAGAGAAACATAAAGCAATTGCACTAAACTAGGAATAAATCAAGACTGGCCACTCTCTCTCTATCTATTCAATATAATACTTGAAATTATAGCGAGAGCAACAAAACAACTAAAGGAAATCAAGGGGATACAAATTGGAAAGAAAGGAAGCAAAGTATAATTATTCAGAGATGATGTCATAGTATACATAAGTGATCCCCAAAATATTAACCTGGGAAGTCCTACTGCTGATAAATTCCTTTGGTGAAGTATTTGGGCACAAGATTAACTCAAAAAATTGGTAACTCTCTTATATACAAATGATAAAAGGGATGATAAAGAAATCAGGGAAACAATACCTATCATAATAACCAGAAACAATATAAAATATTATGTGGTAACTCTAAGCAAGCAAGTTAAAGATGAGTATGACAATATCCTCAAGTCTTTGAAGAATGAAATTGAAGAAGATATCAGAAGATGGGAAGATCTCACATGTTTATAGATAGTTAGGATTAACATAGTAAAAATGCACATCTTACCAAAAGCAACCTATAGATTCAATGAAATCCCACTTAAAATTCTAAGACAGTTCTTTACAGACCTTAAAAGAGTAATACTGAACTTCATATGGAAAAACAAACTGAACTTCCCATGGAAAAACAAAATTCCCATGATAGCTAAAGCGATATTGTACAAAAAGAGAAATTCCAGAGGTATTATCTTTCCTGATTTCAAGCTCTACTACAAAGCTATAGTAACAACAACAACAACAAAAAATGAATCATACCACCAGGATTGGTTCCCAACTGCATAACAGAGGTTTGTTTGTAATAATGAGAACCTGGTAACAACTTAGATGTCCCTCAATCTAAGAATGGAAAAAAAATTTGTTACATTTACACAATGGACTATTACTCAAGTAATGACATCATGAAAATTGCTGTTGAATGGATGGGACTAGAAGAAAAAAAAACATCTTGGATGAGACAACCCATACCCAGAAATACAAAATTGTTATGCACTCACTTAAAACTGGTTATTTGCTGTAATGTAAACGGTAACTGTGCCATTATCTACAGCCGCAGAGAGGCTAGACAACAAGGAAGGAATGCTCAAGGGTTATTGCTTGAATTTCCCTGTAGTAGGAAATAGAAGAGATTTCATGGGTGGACTCAGGGAGGGTGGGAATGTAAACATGAGGGATCAGGTTGGGGAGGGATGGAGGGAGAATGTACTAAAAGAGATGCCTGGGAAGAGGAGCCATTTTGAGATCAGGTAGAAACTTAAAGCAGAGGTAACTCCTAAGAATCTACAAAGATGACTCCAGCAGACTCATCACAATAGGAGATACATGGCCTGAGTTGGCCATCTGCTTTGATCAGGAAGGATTTCTAGTGAAAATACTAGGACACGAACACAGTCATATAAACTTTGTCCTACCTCCTGAAGTTCCTGTAGGATGTTCCAGTGTAAGGGCTGAGGAGAGATTGAGGGAGTAACCAACCGATGACTGGTCCAGCCTGAGACCCTTGCCATGACCCTCTCCATATTTATGACAGTTGTATAGTTTGATCTACTAACATTGTGAGCAGAGGTCTTTTGGGACTAATCCCCATACTAGGTTGCCTTCTTCAGCCTTAATAAAGGGGGAGATGGTTAGTCTTACTGCAACTTGATATGTCATTTTTGTTGATATTTGTTCAAGGCCAGCCCTTTTTTGAAGAAAAATAGAAGTGGAGTGGATGGGCAAGCATAGGGAAGGTGAGTGGGATGGAATGGGAGGAGAGAAAAGAGGGTAAACTGTAGTCAGATGTAAAATATATTTTTTTAAATTTACCTTTTAACCAGAAAAGCAATTCATGAGATAAGAGCATTCATTATCATGAATTTGTACATTTCCAGTATTATCTAAAAACCTTTAATACTCTTTCCAAAATAAAAAAATAACTTATATTAGACCTATTATTTTCATTAACAGAGTTAAAGAGTATAGGAGTGACCACTTTTTTGAAGTAGGAAATATTACAATTTACATAGTAATCACAGATATGTATGTGCATAGCAATTTTTGCTTATGAGACATTAGAATTACAAACATAAAATGAAGTGTTAGATAAAGGGTGTATCTAAATTAAAGTTTATTCCAAATGCATTATTTCAGTTACTTTTTAAACATATATATATTATATATATATGTATACATATAAACACAAGTGTATAATATATTTTATATACTTGCATATATTTCAAGTATTTATGTACCTTTACAAATTATATTCTAAATGCATATACTCATATTGTTCATATTTTAATATATTTTATATGGCACATATATCTCATTCATATTTAGAAAAACAAAAATGTTTTATATTATGCTTCAAGTATGAATTATTTTCATTATTTTTAAATAAGTACGCTTTATTTAATATTTGTGTATGTGTTTATATATAAACATTCATTTGTTAATATGTATGAGTTCACATAAACCCAGGTATTTATTAAAATGCTCGGTCAACTAATTTGCCATGGAAATTAGCCTTAGTTCATCTTAAGCTTCTCCTTCTTGGTTATTTGTATTGAAATTTAATGGTTGGTGGAATTATTTTATATGCTATTTAGAAAATAGTATCAATAAAGATGGTTCTAGCTAAGACTCCTAGCAATAGTGGAGAGAGTACCTTAATTGGCTTTCCTCTATAATCAGATTAGTGACTATTCTGACTGTCACCATAGAACGTATAACTGATGGAAGCAGATGCAGTAACCCATAGCCAAGTACTGGGTTGAACTCCTAGAGTTCAGCTGAAGAGAGCTAGGAGGGATCATATGAGAAAGGGGAGGAGGAGTCTAGATCATGACTGGGAAAACCACAGAGATAGCTGACCTTAGCTAGTGAGAGCCCATGAATTCTGGACTGATATTCCTGGGGATCCTGCATGGGACTGAACTAGGCCCTCTAAATGTGGCTTGATCTGTTGGGGAGAGGGTTCTGGCAATGGGACCATGACTTATCACAGGTGTAAGAACTAGGTTTTGGATCCCATTCTCTATGGTAGGATTCCTTGGTCAGCTTTGATACAGGGAGGAAAGGCTTGATCTTGCCTCAACTTGGTATGTCAGACTATGTTGACTCCTTAAAGGAGGCCTTACCGCTCCNGGTGGGGTGGGAAAAGGAGAGGGAATATAAAATGAAAACAAAATTAAGCAGAAAAATGAAAATGGTATCAATAAATGATTTGCTGTGTGCTGGTTGAAAACAGTCACAGGCAACACAAAAAAAGAAGACAGGAAAGAAAATGTTAACTTTTTTTCTTATGTAGTATACATAAAAGTTTGCATTAAATGATATCTTTATCTGATGGAAAATTATCCTAATTTTGATAATCATCAAATAGTATAACTCAGCATGTCTTTTAGTTCATTCTCCTATAGATTAAATATTTAATATATGTATTTTAATAAAATTGCAGTTCCCAAAGTAAACAAATATTTTTCCTAATGCTAAAATATTGATTTTATAGACTCTTCAGGTACTAACAATATTAAGCAAACTAGTATACAATAACTGTTCTTAAATAGATAATTTGAACTTTTATATTACTTATGTAGTGATATGAATTCACTTTTAATTTTTTTAATTTTTTTTGGTTTTTAATTTGAATAAATACTTTGACCTCAAAAAGGATATTTTCTATTGAAGCAATAAAATAATATAATCTTTATTTTGAAAATAAATATAATCTTTTTTTGAAAACCTGGAATATCTGTCTTATCATTGGAATTACATGAATCCTTGCTTAAAGAGTAGATGGAGCTTGAGACTAGAAGGAAACAAGGACAGGTCATGCATTTCTCCTAAATACAGTATGCATGGCATGTCTCCACTCACTAAACTTTGGGTTTCATAAAACTGTCTCACTTATGTGCAAATTAGACGAGCTTTGTATGTTATTTTCAAGAAATTATTTTAACATAGTATCAATCTACTAGTCTTTTTACTGATATAGTAATGGCATATAATTTTCTACACAGAACACAGGTGGTGATAGAGAGATTATTAAAGACAGATTAGATAGATAGATAGATAGATAGATAGATAGATAGATAGATAGATANNNNAGATAGATAGATAGATAGATAGATAGATAGATAGATAGATAGAAAGAAAATAGGCAGCCAATTGTGGCTTGTGGACAACTGAATATAGTCTTGGTTAAAGCACTCATAGCTATGTGCAGACTGTATATGAACACATCAGAACTATTTGATATAGTGTTTATTGTAACTGAAGGACTTTCTCTATTTTAGACTAAAATTCTTGCCATGTTTTTTAATATAATGAAAACATCATAAAATTTATGTCAACACAGTATCTGTGTGCAAATAGTGAGACTATGTCTTCTCTTTAATGACTAATTTGCTTGAAATATAGTGGTGTACTTTGACAGGTGGTGAGCCCCTTAGGGCTTAGGTAAAAAATGCCAACCATAGAAAATGACAGCATAGCTCTGTGCCTCATGTTTTAGTGATTTACTTAAAAATTATATGTCAGTTAATGAGATTTATAGAACATTTTATAAACAGCTATTTATAAAATCTGTGAAACTGTGACATACATTAAATACAAGAAAATAGCAAAAAAATAAAATAGACAAAACCATAGAAATATATTCCAGGAAAAAGATATATAATTATTGAGTATATGAAAAGTGACATAAAACTGTTTTTGTAGAAAAAGCATGCTTTTAATACCATCTCAAAAAGAATTATTGAACAGAAGATGGCACATAAGTAAAAGCAACTTTGAAAGCTCCATAGAAGGAATGGGGGATGCAGTGTTAAAATGATGAATGAAAGGGGAAACTTTGGAACATTAGTCCCTTATTTACTAGGATAATACGATAAAATCCATAACAAAAATATTTAATTATAGCTCAAAGTTATAGGTGTTTGGTTGGCTTTTGGTGAATTCACAGACTGATTCAAATATTGATGAAAGCAGAAAACAGATGTGTGCAAAAGAGAAGAAAGAATAAAGAAACCCAAGTGTCTCTGAAAGACCTGTCCATACCCTGTTGCCTTCTGACTGCGGGATGCGTATGAATACATTCACAGCATTGCCCTCCCAAATCCCATTACCTCTTATTTTAAAATTCACTTGTTTTTGAGGTTATCCCATAATCATATCATTTCCCCTTTCTCCTTCCATCTTCCAAACCCTCCATGTAGCTCCCCATGCTCTTTTTCAAAGTCATTTCCTTTGATTTCATTAATCGCTATGTAAGCCTCAGGTGTGGTTGTATAAAAAAGCGTGGAGAGGTTGTGCAAGAGGGGAATGGGGTTTTTCTGTGTGATTGGGTCTCATAGGACTGTCTGAGATTACACAAAATCTCAACACCATGACTACCTATCACCTTTTAAATTACCCTCTAACTATTGACTCTGACACCCTCTGAGCAGACATCAGCAACAGTGTCTGTGGGTAAGAGTTTATTAGTAAAAGCAGTATTTACAGAGGTATCTTCTCAAATTCCCAGAGCTTATAAAAACACTGAATTTTAAACTTCATCAGCATTGTGTGCATCTCTCAAGAAAAATGGAAGAAATTATATACATTTTCAGTATGAAAGATAAGTTCCAAGACCATGCTGGCAGAGTATGAAGTGAAGGTTCTTTCACTCATGGAGGACCAGGAAATAGAGTGTGGCAGAAACCAGGAGTTCAACTCTAACCACAGAATGCT
The DNA here is from genome assembly GCA_001685075.1 of Bramus lutescens. Classification (NCBI taxonomy): domain Eukaryota; kingdom Metazoa; phylum Chordata; class Mammalia; order Rodentia; family Cricetidae; genus Bramus; species Bramus lutescens. The sequence goes on from LOEQ01005274.1 coordinate 143,981, forward strand.
CTACAACTGACTACTTCTGACTGTGTAGCCTTTCCTTCTAAAACGTTGGCAGTCTCTGAAAGTATCATTGTATTGTTTTTCCTCATTAGAGGACTGCCACCCAGCTCCCAAATAAATACACAGAGTTATTTCTTATGAGTGTCCAGCCTTAACTTGGCTTGTTTCTAGTCAACTTTTCTAACTTAAATTATCCTGCTTCTCTTTAGTTACATTTTGTCTCTGGGCTTTTTACCTTTCTTTATTCCATATATCTTTCTTTCCTACTTACTTAATGGCTGGCTGTTTGATTGACTGGCTGTCCCCTGGTGGTCTCCTTTCCTCTTTAGGTAGAAGTTATGTTCCACCAGCAGCTCCAATTACAAATGTTCTACCAGTAGCTGATGCCTATAATTAGCTAACTCTTATATTTTCAATTAACCCTTATTTCTTTAATTTTTAATTTTAATTTACCTTAAAAAACCTATCTTTTCTCATTTTACATGCCAAATTCATCTTTCAGTCCCTCCCCTCCTCCTTCTCTATCCACCTTCTCCTCTTACTCCCAACCACTCCTAAGAGAGGGTAAGTCTTCTCAAGGGGAGTCAACAGAGACCAGCATATTGCTTTGAGGCAGGACAAAAGCCTTCCCTACTATATCTAGGCTCATCAAGGTGTCCCTCCAGAGAAAATGAGTTCCAAAAAGCCAGGACAAACAGTAGGGATAAATCCTGGTCTCACTGCCAGTGGTCCTACAGTCTGTCTCAGCCATACAATTGTCACCCACATTCAGAGGCCTTAGTTTGGTTCCATGCTGGTTCCCTCATTGTCAGGCCCACAAAAAGATCTGCCAGTGAATTTCCACAGCTGATAAATACCTTTAGTAATGAGGAAGAATATAAGACCAGCCCTCCAAAAATCAGTAGCCCTCCTAAATACAAATGATAAAGAAGCTGAGAAAGAAATCAGAGAAACATCACCATTCATAATAGCCACAAATAACATAAACTTTCTTGGGGTAACACTAACCAAAGAAGTGAATGATCTGTTTGACAAGAACTTTAAGTCTTTAAAGAAAGAAATCAAAGAAGATATCAGAAAATGGAAAGATCTCTCATGTTCTTGGTATGTATGATAGGTAGGAACAACACAATAAAAATGGCAGTCCTACCAAAAGCAATCTACATATCATGTGCAATTCCCATCAAAATCCCAACTTAATACTTCACAGACATCAAAAGAAAAATATTCAATTTTTATATACAAAAAAACAGGATAGACAAAACAGTCCTGTATTATAAAAGAACTTCTGGAGGCATGACCATCTCCGACATCAAGCTCTATTATAGATCTACAGTAATGAAAACATCTTGGTATGCCAGTACCAAAAATAGACATGTTGACCAATTGAACCTAATCAAAGCCCTAGATGTTAATCCACACAGCTATGAACACCAAATTTTTGTCAAAAAATCTAAAAATTATACAATGGAAAAAATAAAGCATATTCAACAAATGGTGCAGGCATAAATGGATATCAGCATGTAGAAGAATGAAAATAGATCCATCTCTATCCTCACACAAAAACTCAAGTACAAATGTATTAAAGACCTCAGTATAAATCTGACCACACTGAACTTGATAGAAGAGAAAGTAGGAAGTAAAAATGTCCGGCGGAAATGAGAAGAGAACATGAGACACGAACGAACCCACTTGTACGAGTGTATTAAGAAGATTTTGTGCACGAGCTCCGTGAAAACAGTGTGGACAAGAAGAGAGAGCATGGTAATGGCGCGTTTAGCTTTAAAAGGCTCCCCAGCACATGCGCACAAGGGGAAAAGATGTGCCCACGTCAGACGCTAATGATGGGCAACACTACGTCCTGTGTACTGAGGCTTCTGCGTCAGACGCTGGTGACGCAGAGGGCAGAACTCAATAAATTAGACATCAAAATATCAATAATCCAATTTACAAATGGGGTACGAGAGCTCAACAGAATAATTTTAAATGACTGAAAGACACTTAAGGAAATGTTCGACATCCTTAGCCATCAGGGAAACGCAAATAGAAATGACTCTGAGATACCATCTTACACCTGTCAGAATGGGTAAGATCAACACAACAGATGCAGGGTAAGGGAACATTCCTCCATTACTGGTGGGAATGAAAACTTGTACAACTACTTTGGATTCAGTATGGCAGATTCTCAGAAAATTTGGAATCAACTTACCTCAAGACCCAGCAATACCACCTTTAGGCATACATCCAAAGGATGCTCAACCATACTAACCAATATTTCTTATCTATGCTTTGCTACATGGCTTGGTACATTTTCTCAGTATGGCATGCCTGTCTTTCTTCTGTCTCTGTTGGTGACTCCCGACTCTGGCCTTCTTCCTCCTAGCATTCTCTGGTTGACTCTCATGCCTTTGTTCTATACTTTGAAGCTATTGGCCAGCAAGCTTCTTTTTTAAATCTATCAGAGTAAAACATATTCTCAATGTACAGAAGGACTATTCCACAGTTTTCCCTTTCTTGCTCCTTGCCCCTTTATTGAGCCCAGCTTTCTCCTACTATTCTCTCTGTCTAGCAGCCATGCCTATTTCTCTCTCCTGCCTAGCTATTGGCTGTTCAGCTCTTTATTAGACCATCAGGTATTTTAAGAAGGGAAAGTAGCACAGTTTTCCATAGTTAAACAAATGTAACATAAAAGAATGCAACACATTTTTGCAACATTAAACAATTCTCCAGCATAATGGAATATAACACATCATAAGCTAATATTCCACAACACAAAAGTCACTCCACATTTTGGGAAATAGGTGCTTAAACTATGAGCCTACAGTAGACATTTTAGAGTCAAATAACTTATACTGCAGCAATTCCATTTTTAGGTATAAACCTAAAAGGATTAAACTGTCTTAAAGTCATATTTGTGCACTCATGTTCATAACAGTATTGTTCCCAATATGAAAATTTGGCAAAAGTCCAAATGACCTGCACTATTATCTACCTCCAAAAGGAAACAGATTCTAAGTTGTTATAAAACGTAGGTGAACTTTGGAATGTTATTGTCAAAATTAAATTAACCAGATACAAAATGATGTATGATATTTGATTTTAATAATATTATTTAATTGAGAAGAAAATACCTCAATAGAAGGTAAATATTGCAAGAGACATGTCAAAGAGAAGAATGGAGGACTATCGAAAATCATCTATGTAACCTTATGTGATTAATTTATGACGATGAGGTTATTGTGATATGAATATGTTTAATGCTCCTACAACATATAGTGGTGAGTAATTACAACAGAAGGATGTTATTATATTGAAAAAATAAAAATAATATGTCAATAAGCAGGAGAGATGGCTCAGTTCTTAAAAGAACTCACTACTCTACCCAGAACCTAGATGAATAATTGTGGTTGTCTGTATTGAAATTCCAGTTGGTTCAGTGTAATCTTCTTGCCTCCATGGTTACTGCATTCCTGGTGTATGCAGCCACACATACATGTAAAAACAACCAGTACACATAATTTGAAAATAAGTCAAACTTTTAAGAAAGTTATTCAGTAAAAATGAATAATTGATAGATCCTAAAATATATTTAACCTGGTTATTTTTTTATCTATTAAGAAGACATTCTTTTGTATCAGACTGGGTACTAGATTTTTTTTCTTCTAAATGTGATAAAAAAAAATCCTTCTTAATTTTCACAGAAAAAAACACAGTAAAAAAAACAACAATGACAATATCATTCTGTGGTGAAGCAATTTTCTTTTAACTGCCACAAAGCCAGAGGCTGTTATTACACTCCTTCTTTCACTTAGTAGCTAACACAGCCTGCCTGCAATTGCTGCTCAGTAGCTGTATTCTCAAACACCCTTCATCTATACTGGTCTTCAATTCTATGCATGTGATATACAAGGTTAATGGCTGCTGGCAGCCCGGCATTGCACGATGTTATCTTTGAAAGTCGCTCTGTTGTGTAACAATTCAACGAAGCTGCTATTTCAGAAGAACAGTGCACTTTTCTATTTCTTCTATGAAGAGATAAAAAGCGTTTCTGTAAAATGAATTGGTGTGGTTTCTTGTAAGCATCCAAAGGATTTAAAGTAGCATTCCACATTTTCTAATTATTTTTTTCATCATAATGCTGTTTCACTAGCTGCACACTATTTTTCCCAAGCACGGAATCAGAAATTCAAACTCAGGCAGTGCAAACAGCCTTTGAGGAAGAAAGGCACAGCAACCTAAGTGGATTTACCTTTTGCCCTCCAATGCGGTAGACTTTGTATTTCTTTTAGAATGGTGAGATGCCCTTTTGGTTTACCTTTGAAGTTGAACTACAAGCTTTCTTATGTGTCTTTTAAATTGAATGTTTAGAGACAATTTTCTTTGACGCTCTCAAAACTCCAGGCCTGCAGAGCAGGCGAGAACACTGCCTGTTTCTACTAGGAACACGCTGATATCTATCATGGGGGAATTAATAAAACAAACCCTTGGCTTGGCTTGCTGCCAGCGTTGTCCTCATTCTCTAGTACTTTCTCCTCAGTCCACCGCTTTTCGGTCATGTTGCTGCTATTTCATCTCCCGACCACTTTATAATCTGCTTCTTTGTGGTTGGTGGTTGTCTGTTTTCTAATAATCTATTTCTTGTTCTATTTCTTCACAACTCTCCTTTTCCCATCTAACATCCTCACAGAGACATTTCTATATATATATATCCGAGACAGGGTTTCTCTGCAGTTTGGAACCTGTCCTGGAAAGTAGCTCTTGTAGAGAGGACCAGGATGGTCTCGAACTCACAGAGATCCGCCTTCCTCTGCCTCCCGGGTGCTGGGATTAAAGGCATGTGCCACCACAGCCTGAAAAACTGCATTTAATTGAAATAAATAAAAGCAAAAACCAACCTTCATTTTCCACAGTGACTTGTCACTGATGTGGAGGTGATTCTCAGGCCCTCCTCAGCCCCTTGTTGTAGACGGTATCTTTCAAAGCATAGGACCCTGTGCATGTCTGAGGATTTTTCTAGCCCCACCAAACTGCCCAACATTTAGGCAGATGATTTACACAGATGAAGGTAAGGACATAATATCCCTAAAAGTTGTATTTGAGGGGATATGAGTTCAGATTTGGCTCACCTGGGTTTTTTTGTTTATTTGTTTTGTTTTTGTTTTTGTTTTAAATTAATTTTTGTTGAGCTCTGCATTTTTTCTGCTCCCCTCTGTGCCTCTCCCCTCCACTTCAGCCCTCTCCCAAGATCCCCATGCTCCCAATTTACTAAGGAGATTTTGTCTTTCTCTACTGCCCATGTAGATTAGATCTATGTATGTCTCTCTTACTGTTTTTTATCTTCTACAATGTGCCCTAAAAATTTTCCTAAGTCCATTTAATGTTAATATTTGTTGTTCTTAAATAAAATTAACTTAGAATGCATATTTCTACCTCCCTATATATACCCTAATGTCTTTGTTTCTATTATATTCTCTTATAATTATTATCTTTGGATTTTATAACTATATATTAATTTTAGAATATATTTATTTTATTTAATAATCACTTTTATTAGGACATTGACATGAATGTATATTATGCATTTTTAATATATGCCTTCAGTATCCCTTTCTATCTCACATTCTTGTTCTTTGATTTTCTAAATTCCATTCTCACTATATAGTAATCCTTCCTGAATTCTTTCTTACTTTTTTGGTTTTATATTTTGTTTGTTTTTGCATTTTGTTGAGATTCCAAATCTGAGAGACGAAACTCTCTGATGGTTGCTTTCTGAGCCTTGTTTATTTTGCTTAGTTAATGGTACCCGTTTCCTCCATTTTCCTGAAAATGACATGTTTGTTCTTTATAGTGAGTGAAGAGTCCATTGTGAATGACACCACAATCTATTTCCTCAACTGTGGCTGGTGAACATCTAGGCTAAACACATCCTTGGCTTTGTGTATACTATCTCAGCAAATGTGTGTATGCAGTTATCTCTGTTGCATGTTGACTTGGATTTCTTTAGAAATATACTCAGGAATGCCATAGTTCAATCATACCATAGTTCTGCTTTTAGATCTTTGAAGAAAGGCCAACTATTTTCCATGGTGGCAACACTAATTCTATTCCCAGTCTCTAACAATAACATATACAGAACAGTTACCAATAAAAATATATGCAAATCAGTAACTTAATTTTAAAGATAATATTTTTCTTTCATTCATTCATCCTTAAATTTCAAGGATTATCCAACATATACAAACCAAAAAATGTAATATAGCACATAAAAGATTCAAGGTCAGAAATAACATGATCTTATCAATAAATTAAGAAGAGTCCTTTCATGAACTCAGGCATCACCTGAAAATAAAAGCACGGATGAAAAGAGGAAATAAGAAACATACCTCAACACAATAAAGCCTACAAAGCTCTCAGTCCACTTTAGAGTAAGGGTGAAAACAATATATTGTGAACATGTCTAGATTATTGAAAATGTTCTACAAAGTTTACATTTTTCCTACCAGAATTCCAATGGAATTTTGTAATTGCATTTTGGTTTGCATGCATTTTATTGAGTATTTTTGCATCTATGTTCCTGAGGGAAATTGGTCTGTAATTCTCTCTCTTTGTTGAATCTTTATGTGCTTAGGGTATCAGGTTAACTGTGGCCTCATATAATGAATTAGGCCATGTTCCTTCTTTTCCTATTTGGTGGATTAACTTGAGGAGAATTAATATTAACTCTTTGTTGACAATCTGGAAAAATTCTTCTCTAAAAACAGCTGGCCCTGGGCTTATTGTTGGTTGGAAGATTGTGTTTTTTAAATCAAATTTAACTTTTATTTATTCTTTGTGAATTTCACATCATGCATCTCAAACCTACTCATCTCCTGTCCCTTCCCATCAACCCTCTATCCTTGCAATTCCCTATTTTATTTTCAAGATAAAATTTAAGAAAAAAAGAAAAATTTTGTCTTGGAAGCTGTAGTATAATGCAGTGAGTCACATAGCCCTTGAACCCAGATACTGTTACTTGCAAGTATTCATTGCACTGAGTCCTTGGCCTGGTTTGAGATCTCTGCTTTTTGCAACATCATGAATACTGCACCAACATTGGGGCTCCTCCAGATTATCTTCGTATTATCATGAATAATTGAGAACCTGTAACTTCAGGTGTGCAGGACCAGCCCCTCCATATGCTCCTGCAGATCATCGCTGGGGTGGATGATGGGGTGGGCCAATCATAGCTCTGGTTCTAAGTCTGGGTGGTTCCTGGATGAGTCAGCCTGCCAGCTCTCTTTCATCCTCAACACTGAGGTGAGCTCCCCAGTACTGCCCTAGCTAGCTCACCCCATGTAGTAAACAGAAAAGGGCTGGGCCGATTCTTCTGCTCTCATTTGCTCAAGGGCTGGTCTGATTCTTCTGCTCTCCTTGGCTCAAGGACATCTCTACTGTGTTACCTAGTGGAGGTATAGAGGTCACTTTGCCTAGTGATGCAGCTGGTGAAAAGCAGGGCCATCTCTCTCACTCTAGTGACTTCAGAGTTGCCCCCCACAGCAGAGGCATGGAGGAGCATAGGGGGAGGCTTCTCTCCCTTGCTACAACACCATATGGTAGATGAAGAGCAGGACTCATTTTTTTCACACTCATTAACTCTCTGCTAGATCACCTACATCTCCATTAATGGGGCAGTGCTAATGTGTTGTCCAGGTGAGGTACCATTGTTCCTAGTTCTTCATCTGGTAAGGGGCAGGGTTGGCTCTCTCATCCAAGAGGCAATGGGAGAGGGCATCTTTTCCTCTCTTTCACATCCACATGAGAGACAATGGACGAAGAGTCAGCTCTTCCACTCATGACCTCTGCAGGTTCACCTTCTCCCTCAACTGATAGGGTTGGCACTACTATGGTGCCCAGGTGAGGTGCAGGGTCTTTTCTCCTGAGTGCTGTAGGTAGTAAGGGACAAGGGGCAAGGAGGGCATCACTCTGCCACTCACATTGAATGACAAATCAGAAGGCGGCTAGCTCTCTCACACTTATGCTCTAAGGGACAGATCTCCTGTACCATCACCAGCAGGGTCAGTTCTGCTGAGTTGCCCAGGTGAGATGCAGGGCCTGGTTCCTGAGTGAATCGGGTGCCTGATGGACCCATGTTTTCTCTTCATGCTCGGGGCAGAGGACCCTGGATTAGCATGTAGAACTTGGTCTTCTGCTTAGGCATACTAGTGATGTGCTGATTCCTGTCTTCTCTTCAGGCCACACTATGCAGCTTCAAACAAAGTCATTTATCCAGATATCTGTACAGGTAAGGTGATTCTGCTTGGAGAACATATGAAATTTGTAGGCAAATGGTTAGAACTAGAAAAGATCATCCTGAATTAGGTACCCAGACCCAGAAAGACATATACGGGATGTATTCACTTATAAGTTGATATTAGTCATTAAATAAATGATAATCCAGCGACAATCCACAAACCCAGAGAATTTAGGTAAAGATGTGTGCTGCAGTGGTGGTGGTGGTAGGGTGCATGTATCTCCCTGGGAAGGAGAAAGAGCATACATTTTGCACTGGGACTGGGAGCATGTGTGGATGATCAGGAAGATTAAAAAGGTAAGGAAGGAGAGAATGTGAGGAGAGACAGATGGAATCAGGGGACATTTGTGGAGCAGTTTAGAAACCTTGTGCAATAGAAACTTTCTAGAATCTATGAGGGTGATTCTAGCGAGGACTTCTGCTAAACTGGAGAATAGTGTGTGACCTGACCATCTTTCATAGCCAGGCAGCATTTTCAGTGGTGGGAATGGGTTATATTCAGTTGAGCTATGAGCCAAGGAGGTACCATGGATATCCCTAAACAACTCAAGATGATGTTAGAACAGAGGGTAGCTCTCCAAAACCTGAGAGTGGGCCTCCATTGCCGAAGACAAAATCCACACAGCTCACTGAACATGTAAAGGTCAATCTGGTGCCTTCGGAGTCATCGCTCTACATTCCAGCCTCATCGAAACAAGAAAGTTCCTTGAAGGCTAAAGAAAGAGAAACTTAGACAGGAACCCATCCACTAACCCTGAACCTACAATCTTTCCTAGTAGCAAGATGTTCTGGAGCAATGGTGGCATGGAACTTGTGGGAGTAGTCTAGTTTACCTTGAGACTTAGACCACGAGAGGGAGCCCATGTCCTACACTGCCTAGATGGACAGGAACTGGGGGTGAAATGCCCAGAGACATATTGTATACCCAGGCAACACTGGACAAAAAAAAATCAATGAAATGATGCCTAATGACACTCTGCTATATTCCTAGATGAGTTCCTCAGCCAGCAGATAAGAGCTTGGGCAGATACCCATAGCCAGATGTTATGTGAAAAGATATTCTAAATTAAAGATTTCCACTGGGTTCCTCTCCTCAGTCCTTAGGGAACCCTGCTGTAGAAGGGGAGTAAAGTTTGTAGGAGTCTTAGCACATGGAGGACCCAAGGAGAACATGGCCCACTGAATCAACTAGGCAGGACTCATATAGGCTCATAGTGATGGAAGCAACATGCGCAGGACCTACGTGGCTCTGCCCCAGGTCCTCTGCATATCTATTATGGCAGTGGGAATGGGTGAGTCCCTATTTTGTTTCTTCTTTGGACTCTTTTCATCCCATTAGGTTGCTTTCTCAAACCTTGATATGAGGGCTTTTACCTTGTCTTATTGTATCTTATTTGGTCATGTTTGGTTGTTGTCTCTTGGACTCCTCCTCATTTTACGAAGGGAGGTAGATTGAGGGTGAATGTGAAAGGAAAGAGAGATGTGGGGGAGCTGAGCTTGGAGGAGCAGAGGCAGGGAAACTGTGTGTGACATGCATTGTATGCAAGCATATTTTCAATTAAAAAAGAAAGAAAAGATAGTCTTATGTATTGAAATTCTACTGAGACAATTATTGCTTGTGCTTACTACTAGATTCAAATATACTTAAGTGAACAGGTCTAATTGTAGTAAGACCAAGAGATTCTTGAATTTCATCATAAAGCTCTCAACATTACCTAATAATTCACAACACAATCTTCTTTGTTTGGAAAGATATCAATTTTGTTTCTTTCTTGATTGTTCTGAGAATCTCCAAAGGTACCTTACATTTCTGAATACTTTCAAAATGATCAAGAATCTTATTTATGGAGCATTTATCCAATGCTCTCAAATTCTCAGCAAACAAAATTGTCTAGAGAGAGGGAGAGTTTTGTTTTGTTTTGTTTTAGCACACTTCAAAATGTGAATGTTGCCTAGAATATTTATTACATTCACTTTTTTCATGAACCACAAGATTCAGAGTTTCTATTTGCTTTACAAACATTTTAGAGCAATGCCCCCAAATTAATATTTGAAAAGACCAAATGTTCTACTGATTTGAACCTTCTGTCTATACAGCAAATGTCACACTCACTCCTAATGTTTTCAGCTGCATCTCTGGTTTGTCTTGGATATTTACTGCTGATGGCTATTGTACTTCATTTACAGTTAGTTCAAAGAAACAGGTGCCAGCCTGGTGAGGACCAGAAGTGTCCTCTTTCTTTTCTCTGTGTACTGCAAAAAGCTATTTAATACTTCACACTATTTGTCTTGGTTTCTTTGAGAAGACTCAGATGGATTTAATAAACAGTTTTTCATTGTACTAAATAGGATTGTCAAGCCTCTGAGCAAAATTCATTTTTCGTAAAGAACCAATTTTGTTTTGCAGTAATGAATGGATAGACTATCCCCTAAACAACTACAAACATCCTTTGTCAGTGCCAAATTGAGGACCAAGGGATTCTTCTTTGGTTTGTATTTTATCCCATTTCCTTTATTTCTTCTATCTGTAAATATAGCAATTTATACTGAAGAGAGTAGCAACTCTTGAAGAAATGTGTTTTATTTCAATTATATTTAGAACAAGGAACAAGTGTCTTGATAGTATGCATTCACTGGAATTCTGAATTAATTTATTCTGCAAAATAAATAATACACAGGTTGATGAAAGACACTAGAGCCTGGACATATAAATTTAAATATTTACACTGAGACTCTATAATTGTATTCTACTTAGCTTTTAAATGAAAGCTTTTTTTGACACAGGAACAAAAGACTAGTCACTTTCATTAATTTCTATCAAAGGACACAAACACACACACACACACCACTTATATATATATACACACACATACACTATAGGTATATATATAACACAACTTAAATATATTATATAATTATAATATAATATGTTTATACATATATGTATATAATATATCATGCATATGCATATATATGTAATACATATTTATATACAAACTGATGACTGAGAAAAATATTCCAAATATTTTCTAAATCTAATTTTAGTTAGAATAAAAAAGATCTTATCCAGAGCAGAAAAAATTATTTCTTGCAAACTTTGTTTAAGCTAATGCAAAATGAAGTTCATTAAAAATACAAAATCTCTGTTGATAATTCTTGAGCCAAATATCTTGAAGCCAGAAGTGATGAAAATTTTGTTGGGTTGATTATATCACAAATTGTTTTGGGAATAATCTTTGAGATAAATCATGCATTCAATATGTGAAGACTCAAAAATATTTTTTAAAAAATCCAGATGTTAAATCTAGGAAATATAACAAAAAAGTAAGAAGGCACAAAAAATAATTCTGAATTGTTTCATTAATTATCAAGTAAATATAGTTAAGTTGCCTATTCTTAAATTCTGACTAGTTGCACAGTATCATTTTACTTATATCTCAGGTACAGTTCAAACAATGATGTGAAGGACTTGGTGTGTCTAATAGCTTTATCTTCTCTTAATGGTATTTTAACCCCTAATTGTTTTAAGCATATTCAGAATTGTGCCTTTCTTGTAGATTATGTTTTTGCCTTTGAAATTATTATATTTATCAAAACACATGGTGTTTTATTCTATTTCCTTGGTGAGTCAAATATACATTGAATTATATAGACTTTTGAGCGTTGGTTAGAGAAAAAAAAACAGAATGAAATGCACTCAGACACCCTACTGTTGTAGTAGTTAGGTTTGAAGGAAAGATTGCATCATTCCATAATAAGAGTGTTGTGGGATAATTGTTTTGTACACTTTGAGGATGTTTCTCAGTTATTGCACCTTTTGATTGGTTTAATAAAGAGCTTTGTATCCAATAGCTAGTAAGGAAAGGATAGGTGGGGCTTCTGGGCAAAGATAGGAACTGTAAACAGGGACTTTTTTTCATTTCACCCAGACATGAGTAAACATACAGACTATATTAATTAACACACTGGCCAGTGGCTCAGGCATATTCCTTAACAGCTCTTATATCTTAAATGAACACATTTCTATTCATCTTGTACTGCCACAAGACTGTGGCTTACTGGTAAGTTTCTGGCATCTCTCATCTCTCTTCTTCGGCAGTTACATGGCATCTCTTTGACTGCATCTACTCTTTCCCTATATCTCTGTTCAGATTTCCTGACTGGCTTTACTCTTCTAAGCCAGTGGTCAAAACAGCTTTATTCATCAACCATTAAAAGCAATACATATACAGAAGGATACCCCATATCAAGGAACTCTGGAAGAACAGAGGTAGTATTCATTAGGAAGGTACAGAGTGAATTCTGACATAGAATATGGAGGAGTGTTATTGAGCCCTGTGGCAGAGTGTATATTAATATAAGTGGGTTAATTTATGCTTTAAGAGCTAGTTGCAAACAAATCTAAGCTAAGGTCAAGCTTTTATAGTTAATAATAAATCTCATTTTCTGAGAGGTTGGCAATACAAACAAAGTCCAACTATACCCTAAACTCCTTGAACTCCATCTCCTAAACTAAATAACTAATCTTTATTAGGAGGTTTATTATTGCTGTACACTCAGGAGACTTGAAAATGGAAAACTAATAGTCTATAAACTCCTGAGATTTTTAGTATTTTTGGTTTCTATGTACATTTTAAATTTGTATTTATGGACTGTAGAATACTGGTAATGTTTCAAATTATACTAAATTATCAAATATATAAAGCATTGGAAGACAGATTTCCTAGATTATCTGTATTATCTGAATGGCTTATCTGTATTCCATCTTCATCATTGAAGAGATGTCCCGGTGGTATCTGTGTCATCTTCTAGCTAGAGGACATTAAAAGTACAATTGAGTTCTACACAGCAGAAGAAAAAAATAATGACATCTTCAATTTTGCAGGCAAATGGATGGAGCTAGAAAACATCATTTTGAGTGAGGTAATCCAGAACCACAAAGACAATTATAACATGTACTCACTCATAAGTGATTTCTAAACATAAACATAAGCAAAGAAAACCAGCCTACAAATCACAATCCCAGAGAATTTAGACAACAATGAGGACCCTAAGAGAGACATATATAGATCTAATCTACATAGGAAGTAGAAAAAGACATGCTCTCCTTAGTAAATTGGGAGCAGGGGGACCTTGGGAGAGGTTTGAAGGGGAGGGGAGAGGCAAGGAGAAGAGCAGAGAAAAATGTAGAGTTCACTAAAAATCAATTCTTAAAATTTTTACAAAGGTATTTCAATGTTTCATTCTGTCAATGATTTTCTATTGGTTGCAACTTCTCCTCATAAAAGATCTATCCAAAAACTTTTTATCAGTTAAAAAGGATTTTAACTGAATTTGCAAAGCCCAAACAAAAACTCTTTAAGTTTTTGCAAATATTTATGCATTCTATTTAATATAGTCTTTCTATCCTATAATCAAAATACACGTTTGGAGGATAGAGAGACCTAAGTTTTTAGGAGTTTGTGTGACTCTTTTTGTGGACCTAGGGGAAAATCTTCACATTGTAGTGTGGTGACTCACAATTGCCTGCAACTCCTACTACAGCAGATACAGTTTCTATTAGCATCTATAACACTTGTGTTCACCAGAACCTAAACACACACACACACACACACACACACNNTTACATTGTAGTGTGGTGACTCACAATTGCCTGTAACTCCTACTACAGCAGATACAGTTTCTATTAGCATCTATAACACATGTGTTCACCAGAACCTAAACACACAGAACACACACACACACACACTCACCTTTAAAATATATAAATTTTATATTTCATCCATATGCTGATGAAGAAAGCTTCTCTGATGATGGCTGAGCAAGAAATTCATTAATAAATTTAGCAAAATATTATTAGAAGCTATTCTACTGCAACTTTTTAATTTCTGTTTCTCTTTGGTTTTATTGTAGGTTCCTTGGATGTCTAGTTTCAGGTTCTCGGTCACCCAATCAGTGTTGAGTATGGGCTATTTTATCAAATGAGACTGTACCCAGCCAGTAGGTTCAGTTATTCTTTAGACTCGAGGAGGCACCTCCTGAAAAACCAATGGCTGTGAGCGAGAAAGGAGACCAAGCTCATAAAAAGACAAAGTCAGTCTGAGTCACGTCAAAGTCTCATTTATTGAAAGCAAGGTTAGGTTTATATACACTTTAAAGCAGGGGGAAGGATGGAAATAGAAAATTTTCATCTTGGGAAAGCAGAAGCAGAAGATCACGGGTGGGTGAAGCTGTACTTTTTGTGGTTGCCATCTGCCATTTTAGTTATTTCCTAATCTCTAAAGTACATCTTGTGGTTCTGCCTAATACATGGTCTTGAAAACAGACAGAGTCTGTTTTGCTCATGAAATTATGAGGAAGTTGGATTTCATATTAACTTTTGGCTAGTTTTACTTTGGCTCCTGACATGAGACATTGATTATATTGATTATTTCCCTAAGCTTTGTGCCACAATTGTCCTAGCATATATGGGAGGCAGAAAAAAAATTGTAGATTAAGGTATTTGGACTGGGTTTGTGTTTATGTTTCTTCTTTACTATTATAGAGAGTACCTTCTTGTACCAAAGACACTAAGAAATAAGGTTGAAAACTCCATGTAGATACAAGCTCAAATCCTCCATATTGAATGAGTTGTATGTATGTTGTCTTCAGCAATGAGACCTTACTTTCAGTTTGTAGAAAGCAATATACAGTAGTCTGGGTTGTTATGGGCTTCTCATGGAATGCCTTAGGTCTAACAACTCAATTATATGTGTAACAATTCCAGTATTGAAAGCTTCATTTGTTAACAAAAGAGTGTCAGTTGGGGTTCCGTCTCCCTGATTATTTAGAATTTCATTTAGATCACTTTCATATATGTATGTACATTTATGAAGCTTGTAATGCATTAAGTTTTCACAGTATTTACAAAAGATCCTTAATTTACTCTCTCTCCCATCTTCCTTGTGCCTCCCATTAACTCCTTCCATTTCCATCTTACCCCACATTTACTTATAACTGTCTATTCTATATCCCTTTCCTAGAGAGATAGACCTGAACCCCTACTTGTTCCTTACTCTGTGCCCAGTCTACAGATATTAGCTTGATTTTCTGTCATTGGCTTAACAGCTAATTACTTCATGTAAATGAGAACATACTATATTTTTTTCTAAATTTGAGTTATCTCAGAATGAATTTATCTTGTTCTATTAATTTATGAGTGAATTTCATATTTTATCTTTCTATTAGCCAAATAATATTCCATTGTTGAAAAGTACCAGAATTTCTTTATGAATTTATGTATTGAGAAGTGTCTAGGTTGTTTTTACTATATTATGAATAAAGCAGTATTGAACATAGTTGAGTCAGTGTCTTTATGGTTTGATAAAGAGTCCTTTGGTTATATGCCCAAGAGTAGTATAGCTAGACTTGAGGTAGATCAATTCACAACTTTCTGAGGTACAAACATACTGATTTCCATAGTATCTGCAAGTTTTTACTCCTACAAGCAATGGATGAGTGTTTCTCTTCACATCCTTACCAACATGAGTAACACTGCATTATTCATCTTCTACATTGTAAAAGATGTAATATGAAATATAAAAGTAATTTTAATTTTAATTTCCCTGATTACTAAGAATGATAAACATTATTTTAATATGGTTTCTTTTTCATTTTTTAAAATCTTCATGTGCATTGATGTTTTGCCTACATGTATATCTATCTGTATGAGGGTTTCAGGTACCATGGAGATATTTCGGTCTTCTGATATCTTCTTCTATTTCTATTTTCAATGTCTTAAAATTTTACCAAAAAAGCCTATTGTGTGTTTGGTTACAGTTACCACAAGGCATTATACACTATTGCGAAAGGTGTTGCTTCCCTGATTTTTCTCTTATTCCATTCGTCATTTCTCTATAGGAAGGCTTTTTTTTGTGTATGAGTTCAGTTTGTTGCCAGCTACTTTGCTGAAACTTTTGGTCAGTTGTAGGAGTTTGCAAGTAGAATTATAAAGTCACTTTTGTATAGTATTAGATCTTCTGCAAATATGCAGAGAATGGAACCTTGGAAAACTTTGCCCCAATTGGGAAATCTCCATCAAATCCCTCCTTCCAGTGCTTGGAGAATCTTGTGTAAGATGCAATAAACAGTAAAGCAAGAGAGGATGGAGGGCAGCAAGGACCAAGGCCCCCTAAGTCAACAGGATACATGAAACTCTGAGACTGAAGCAGCATGTACAGAGCCTACCACTGATAACCACTTGCAAATGAAGATTTAGTTTTCTCCAAGCGAGTCTCACTAGAGAAACAAATTACTCAATGGGTAGACTGCATATCCAGCAGGAGTTAGCCACTAGTAAATGAAATCAATGGCATTATTGAATATTCCAAGTCTCATAATGTCATGTCAGAACATTTCCATTTTTAAAATTTATCTTATTTTATATTACACGCACATATACATACATATATGTGTATATGGCATGCATACATGGTGTATATATATTCTAAATGTTCTTTGCATTTTTGTTATGACTTCCACTTTAGTGGTTTTATGAAATTCCTATGTAAGTAGCTCTCTATGTCTATTACTCTTTCTTGTACCTTTATCCTGAGTTTTTTCTTTATTTTGCTTGTTTTGTCCTATTCTGATGTGTTAGCTTTAGTTTAACCTTATTTTATTGTATCATTATCCCTTAGAAACCTACTTGTTTTATAAGATGAGACAGAAAGGGAGTTGTAGCAGCCAATTCACATATAAGAACAAGGAGACATTATTAATTATGAAATCTTGGCCTTATTTTAGGCTTGTTCTCAACTAGCTGTTAGCTGTTATAACTTAAATTAACCCATATTTTTAATCTATGTTCAAGCACATGGTTCATTACTTCATCTCTGTATGGCCAGAACTACTTCTGTGTCTAGCTGTTGACCCTGGCTTTATTCTTTCTAGAGTTCTTTCTCTGTCAGGAAGTTCTGCCTCTATCTCCTGCCAAGCTATTAGTCATTTGGTTTTTTATTACATTAATCACACACACGCACACACACACACACACACACATATATAGTCATAAATTGCACAAATATCCCACAACCTTTCCCCCTTTGTTGTATAAATAAAAGTAGAGGTTTTTAACTTTAGCACAGCAAAACTATATATAAAAGAAGAATAATTATCAGGTAAAAATTATATTCATGATGTCCAGCCCATTTGCATTTGAAAAATTCTGAGAAAATACTCCATTATATTTCTTATCCTACAGAGTTCACAATTTTTTTTTACCTAATTCACTTTCTTCCTAACTTGTATTACCCACCCATACTATCTTTTTAGACCTCAAAAAAATTTAGTTACACAAATTAAGTTTTAATGTCTCTCAATTTTATATACTTAACATTTCTTTTGTGAGTATATTTTTTAAATCTGATAACAAGAAAAACTGTAACTACTATCTAGTCTTCAATCCTAGGAAAGGCCTAAGAAGGATACATTACTGCCTGAGTAAACAGGAAGTACAGTACAAATAAATTTCAGAATTGCAAAAATGACAGAGACAGTTGGCTGCCTTAAGAGTGACCCATGTTTTCTTCTTCAAGTTTAGGCATACTTCTTTGACCTGAAGGAATAGAATACCTGACAGATATTTCTGTGAAATAGGAAATTTGACAACCTATCCTACTTTGTCTTGCCAAAATTATGCAGTTTTCTTCTTTTCTGACCTGCTTGTTTAATTAGGACTGTTCTTTGTAGTTCTGACTTATTACTAACTAGCTCTTACGTTGTGAGCTAACACATGTTTTTTATTTATGGTCTGCCATGCAGCAGTATATGTATTAACATCACATGTTCATTTTCTCCTCCCTCTGCATATCTCTGGTGACCCTTCTGACTTTTCTTATCATCATCCCATCATTCTCAGTTTGACTTTCCCACTTACCTTTATCCATTAATTTGGTTGCCAGTCAGTTTGTATGTTAAAACAATTATAGCAATATATAGTCACATAGTGTACTGAAGGATTATTCCACATAGCAAAATTATATACAACAAAATTATATACAACTAGTTACAATATTCAGTCTATTTGTATTTGTCAAAATTAGAGAAAATATATTACGTATCTTGGTGAGTCTAAAGTTTGTATGTAATTTGCTTTCTTTCATAATTAATAAACCTGTAAGTTTAATTATTCAGATTTTAACTCTATCAAAGACCCCAGATAGATGAAATGTTACATAATGTCAGGGACATCATTCTGCCTGGACCATCACCCAAAATTCTTCTGGAACATTGGGGCATCCAACCTTAGCTTAGAGATCTAATATATCTGACAAAAATTCCTGTAAAGCAGCAAATTCTGAAGCACTGTATTTTCTTGGCAATGCTGGATAATCACCTTTCTTGCATGCATCCTGCTCATCCACTTTGGATGGAAGATTGTCAGAAACTGAGGCAAGGGCAGTTTCTTTGTCCACATTGCTAGCTTTTGCCCTAAAGGAAACAAACTCTTTATGGAGTTGTTTGTTTTTTCCCTCATCTTCTCTGAAGTAGACTGCTGTCAGAGAGATGTGTCTCACTGTCAAGAAAAGCTTTAGATTAGCAAGGATATTAAATTCCATATTATATAGTTCATTGGATATTTGAAGACTATCTATCTATCTATCTATCTATCTATCTATCTATCTATCTATCATCTATCTATCTATCAATCAATAATAAATCTATATGTATCTATATATGACCTGGAAAATATACCAAAAATTACTAAAAGTTTGATTTTGGTAGATGACTATTAATCTGCATTTTTAATTATAATTTGCATTTTAAATTATAATTTGCATTTTAAATTAACTGCATAAACATAATACCTTAAACAATAGTAGGAATATAGATACAACAACAACAAAAAAAAACTTTACATATGTATCAATAAACCAAAATTCAAACCAATGTAAAATATTTAAGTTTACTAGTTGCTTTTCTGGGTTAAAAATAGATCCAATAATCTACCTTTTATCCTATCATGTCTATATCTGGAGTAGGACAATTGTATTTTGTCAACTACATTTTCAATAAGCACTGATTGACCAGTAGCCAGGCAGGAAGTATAGGTGGGACAACCAGACAGGAAGAAATGACAGGGAAATGAGAACAGGAGTATTATGGGAAGAAGGAATCTCCCTCTCCATTCCTGTCCAGACACCAAAGAAGCAAGATGTGATCTGTATCGCTGAGAAAGGTACTGAGGCATGTGGCTAACACAGATAAAAATAATGGGTTAATATAAG
>LOEQ01005274.1:188125-199001 GCA_001685075.1 Bramus lutescens
CCGTGCGGGAGCTGGGCTGGACGAAAAGCAGGCCTGCTCCCTTATCACTACACTTTCAGACTCTTCTTGCTGAGTTGTTTGTAGTCCTTTTTTGTTAAATTTACTCTCACATTATTAGTAAATCCCTTATTTTCTTATTTTTTCTTGCCTTTTTATTACTTGAGAATTTCATGACACTCACCCTTTAACCAATACCTTCTAGACATATTCCCCTTACCTACCTAGCCAATTTAGTGTCTTTTTAAAAAAATAATAATGAATAAAACTAATGCAGTTTGTGCTACTATATACTCTTGAATGTGTGGCCTTTACACATGTGGCTGTGATTCTCTGAACCAGCTCCCATCTTCTGTGTGGGAGCCTCTCTGGTGCTAGGCACTGATCTATGAGTGTAGCACAATATCATTGGTAATCATTTCATTGATTTTTTAAATGTTTATTTTTTATGTATATAATATTATGTATGTGTGTATGACTGCAGGCCAGGAGAGGGCACCAGACCTCATTACAGATGGTTCTGAGCCACCATGTGGTTGTTGGGAATTGAACTCAGGACCTTTGGAAGAGCAGGCAATGCTCTTAACCTCTGAGCCATCTCTCCAAACCCTTCATTGCTTTTTTTTTTTAGGGGTTATGGGGCAGTAATGTTTGGTTCTACGCGATGACTCTTGGCTATCTAGTTCCTGACCATTCAGGTAGGGTAGGAATCCCTCCTGTGATGTTGGCCTTAAGTTACATGACTGGTTGTTTGACACTCCCACAAGTTTTGAGCCACCATTGGTCCAGTGCATGTTGTACAAAGTTAGAGTGTAAGTTGAAGGTTTTGAGGCTGAGTTCCTGTCCAGGTTTCTTTTTGGTAGCCTGTAGAGTACCTTCCTGAAGCAGAGACTGTGCACTTTCTCTGACTAGACTCTTCACTCTCAGCTGATGTATATGTCTTTTATTACCTTCTGGACAGGACCCTTCATGACTCTTCCAGCTTTATGTTTTCCCTGGGATGAGACCTTTTTTTAATTCCCAAGGTTTCTTATGCTTTACCTTCCATTAAGTTCCAAATGTTTTAATTTGCAGAGAAAATTAAAATTCTAAGAAACAATGACATAACATAGGAACTCCATCTTTTAAAAAAAGTTAAAAAAAAAACAGAAAATAAAATACTGACTCTTGCTGCGGGAACTCCTTCAGCAAATAGCCTTTAAGATACCAGTCTAAATGTGCATGGTCTCTTATACTATAAAGGCAGCCATGAGCTTGCAAGCTCTCTCTTGGCTACTGGATTCTATTCCTGTTACCCATTTGTGCAGAGGACTGTGATTTGTGAATCTACTCCTAAATAAAGAACACTTCATTATGCCCAGTTCTGAGCTAGTGTGGGATGACTTTATAGTGTCTATCTTCAGATTCTCTCTCTCCCAGAAGTTGCCTACTGCCAACACTCCCTGAGCTTGTATTAGGACTCAGTGCCAAACTCTCCTCTCCATACTGAAATGTTGCTTTGCCTGAGGCAGATCTTGTGTATACTGTCTCAACCCTTGGGAATTTATATGTGCAGCCAAGCGGTTTGGCTTGTCCAGAAAATAAGGTGTTTTTTTTTTGGTATTTATGCATTACCCATGCCTCTTACAATTTTTCAGCACCTCTTCTGTTATGCTTCCTGAGACCTGAAAAAGGGTATGCTATGGATGTCACTTTTAGGACCTGAAGTACAATTCTCCTACCTGCCTCAGGCATTTTTGGCAGAGGGGTAGGGAGGAATGAGGGCAACTCTGCCCCACTCATGCCTCCACAGGACAGATGGGTGGTGGGGTAGTTCTCCCTTGCTCACTGCTTTCAGGCTGGCTCTCACACACAGCTACCAACATGATTGGCTTCACTGTGTTGCCCAATCAAGGTGCAGTTCTCCTTTTATGAGTGTTGCGGTTGGTGATGGCCAGGAACAGCTCTCTTCTTCTTATGGAACAGACCACAGAACCATAATGGGCTGGCAGTAGGGGGAGGGGTGAGAGGATGCAATACCTTTTTAACCATTAGTCTTTCTTTTTTCATTGACCATCTCTTGATGAACCAAATCTATGCCTTTTTCTCTACTGCTTTGTAAATTCTGAATTTGTCATCTATACTTGCCAATATAATATTTGATCATTTATACTTTATTTCAATTAGCATTGTGCCTTAAGATTCATCCAAATATTACTTATATCATCAAAACAGTCCTTTTTTTGAAGTTTCATATATTTCATTCCTTGCATATATTTTATTTTAAACTCATTCATATGCTGATTGTAATTTCTACTATTCTATATTTCTCTGAATTCACTTACTTGCAACTTGTTGAGGTTTTGTAGGTATATATTCCTGTCCATCAGATGTTATAAAATTTCAGTCACTACTTTTTAAAGCAAGTATTCCGTGTTCCATAGATATTTTTGGTAATAAGACTAATTCCTAGAGCCTGCTAACCCCATATTGATACATTCAATTATTTTTTATCATCAATTTGAGTATATTTCTAGATGTTGATCCCCTTGACAAATTCTAGCTTCAACTCACTTGTCTTGTTCAGTGGGAGAAGAGATAATTACATCCAATAACAGCAACTTCAGCAAAAATTTCACACCTTTTGCCTCTCCACACCCTGGTAAGTCTATTGCAGTTATGTTTAGGCATTAGACGTAGTTGTTCAAACCTGAAACTTCCCATTTTCTTTAACTATCTTTGCATTCTTTTATAATTTTGTATAGTTTTGAAGTTTATTGGTTTATTCATTTTATACTTATGTTAAGATCATTTAGTGAACATTCCAGGGTTTGAAATTTTCATTTTGGTTCTTTTGGTTTTTATAATTACAGTAATTCTGTTGAGGTTATCTCTTGGGCAATATGAGAACAGTATTTTTCTCTACACTTTTAAATATAATCCTTTAAATCTAATTAAACTTAATAATACCTAGTCATGATCGTGTTATTGACCACTTTATTGCTAAATATTTATTAATTATCATGGTCTTTGGTGCTGTAAAATGATAGTATGGATGTTGTCAGGGAGTTCACATTGTTGAAGCATGTCTCTCTTCCTCTCTCATTTCCTTTCTTTTTTTCTTCCTATCACTCTTTGTTAAGAATACATCAGCTTAAGTGGTGAATTCTTATCCCCTGAACTTTTTCCCACAATTTACAATTGATTTATCAATAATGAGCAAAGAACCAAAAATTGACTTCATTCTCCATTAGCTTCTTGCAAACCCATTCAAACTTCAATCATCTACCTATTAAACTTTCCCTCACCTATGCATTTATCCAGATTCTTTTGTTTCCTGATATATTATCAGACATTTTAGTTAAAGTCGTTTTGAAAAATAGAGAAATACAGTGTCTTTGAAAATGTTTCTATAATTCTGAATGAGTACAAAAAATATGTACATATTTCTAATTCTGCTTTGTCAAAATTTAGCCTGGTGAGGCATAACAAGATCACATGGTAACTGTGATTAGCTGAAAATCAACTACCTTAAAAGGCTGTGACTTTTCCTGAAACTGAAAAGCTTGTGTAAAACAAAGGTCATGGTCAACAAGAGAAAATGTCAGCCTACAGAATGGGAAAAGATCTTTACTAACCCAAAATCAGACAGAGCTCTGATCTCCAAAATATACAAAAAACTCAAGAAATTGGTCATCAAACGTACAAATAATCAAATAAAAAATGAAGTAGAGACCTAAACAGAGAACTCTCAACAGAGAAATCTAAAATGGTTGAAAGAAACTTAAGGAGAGGGTTCAATATCCTTAGTCATCAGAGAAATGCAAATCAAAACAACTCTGAGACTCCATCTTACACCTGTAAGAATGGCCAAGATCAAAAACCCTGATGGCAACTTACACTGGAGAGGTTGTGGGGAAAAGGGAACACTCCTGCATTGCTGGTGGGAATACAAGCTGGTACAGCCCCTTTTGGATATCAGTGTGGCGATTTCTCAGAAAATTAGAAGCAGCCTTCCTCAAGACCCAATAATACCACTTTTTGGGTATATATCCAAAGGATGATCAATCATGCCAGAAGGACATGTCCTCAACTATGTTGATAGCAGCTTTGTTTGTCATAGCCAGAAACTGGAAACAACCTAAATGCCTCTCGACCAAAGAATGGATAAGGAAAATGTGGTACATTTACACAATGGAGTACTACACAGCAGAAAAAAATAATGACATTGTAAATTTTGCAGGCAAATGGATAGAGCTAGAAAACATCATTTTGAGTGAGGTAACTCAGAACCAGAAAGACAATATAACATATACTCACTCATAAGTGGTTTTCAAACATAAACATAAGCAAAGATAATCAGTCTACAAATCGCAATCCCAGAGAACCTAGGCAACAATGAGGACCCTAAGATAGACATACATGGATCTAATCTACATGGGTAGTAGAAAAAGACAAGATCTCCTGAGTAAATTGGGAGCATGGGGACCATGGGAGAGGGWTGAAGGGAGGGGAGAGGCAGGGAGGGGAGCAGAGAAAAATGTAGAGCTCAATAACAATCAATAAAAAAGTCAAAAAAGAGAAAATAAAGGCTGTGACTTTGTTATTTCATTATGATATTTTACATATTAAGCTTTATTTTATGTGTGTGTAGGCTACATTTTATCACTGAAATGTTTATAGTCAAGTTGCTGTAATATTTTGAATGTTTTAATAAATTAGTATTCTCAGAAAGACTTTGACCATGTATTTAAATAGCCCACTGTGAAGTAGGTGGGGATTCAAAGTGCGGAGTTCTGTTTATTCTGATGTGCTTGGATAAGTTGTGAAGTTCAATTTGTCATAGAATTTCAACATCCTCATTGGTGATCAGAGGCTCCAGAGAGGGTGGTGTGGCAGTCACCACCAAATGTCTATATTACATTCAATTTTGTAATGTAATGTCTTGTTCTTTTCTCTACAATATGCAGCAGATATGTGGTGTTCTCATGGTGTACTGTGTTTTCATGAAAAAGAAGATGTGATTTTCTCCTTCATTGCTCATGGTACATGGCTTAGCCACTGGGTAGAATGGCTGTAAGTATTAGCAGTTCTGCTGAAAGAAAATTGCTTCCTTAGTGAAAATGCTGACTTAGCCCTACCTACATGTCCCAGTAATGAATATCCGTGAAGAACTCCTAAGAAAATATTTACATTAGTCAACCTCCTGTCTTTTCCTAATATCCAAACCAGTATACTTTTGATTTTTGTCTACTACTGACTTCGCTTTAAAACGCCTACAATTTAAGGGAAAAGTGAGAAAATAATGTATAAAATAAGCTCCCTGGATATATGTGAGTTAGTTTTGCCAACAAAATCATATAATGATAAGTATGGGTACTAAAATGAAATCCAGTAGTAATGAAAAATAGAAGTAGGCTTTAAATAATTTAAGGATTATTTCACTGTGTCCACATATTTATTTTACTTCATAGGTTATAGGTAGTATATGTTTATAAAAGCATTTTGTCTTTATTCTAGAAAACATAGTGAGTTATGATAAAGTTTCTTTTAGCAAGACTGGCATTGAAAAAAATACCAAGATAACTTTGTCAACAGTGAAGGGCCCTGGAGAGATGTCTTGGTGGTTAGTAGCACTGTCTCCTCTTCCAGAAAAGGCACATTCAGTTTCCCAGCACCCTTGGCCACTCACAATCGTCTGCAAGTGGTAGACCTCAGGACATCTGATATTATGCTCTGGTATCCACAGGCACTGCGAGGGTGCACAGACATAAGCATTGAGATAAAATGTCAAATACATAATATGAAGAGAAAGAAAATCTCAAAAAAATAAAAATATATTAGAAAGTGGATTGTTTGAGACCATTAAGATATTTTTCTAGCATAGGAGTCATTTAGATGACAGCTTCAGAAAAACACAACACAACCACCCACTCAGAGGACCAGGTAGGCATAAGTTAGAGCAAAGGGCTGAACAATCTCAAAGCACCTCAGAGTCATACGTCATTAATAAAAATCCTGTATTTTACATCCATAAGTCAGCATTAATGGATAAATGTAATGAGAACAACATTGTATATTGCACAATTTATGAACTGATTTTCTACTGGGATTTATGAGAATCTTTTTGAAAGGTTTTTTTTTTCACAAATACTTCATATAATTTCTATTGAATCTAAGCTGCAGTGCTGCAGTGGTACACTCCTAAGATATGTGGTACTTCACTTTTTTTCAGTATATATAATATTATTTTCTCCAATGTTGATTCTTGATGAATACATAGAGATAACTTATAAAATCATTTCCACCATTTTCTTTTCTTGGCATGTTAGAAATACAGACACAAAGTGTGGTGCATTTTAAAATTAATTTTCATTGAATTGGCTCTTTGACAATTTCATACATGTATAAAGTCTATCCTGATTAGTTTAATTTTTATTGTATAGTATGATTTAAAAATATGTTGATAGTGTCAAGATGTTTCAATTTATATGACTCGCCACATTAGAGAATACTCTCATGGAAACCTTAGTTCCTTAATGAAAGAAGAATTTTATACTTAATTAGTACAAACTTCTACTCTGTCAATTGAGCAATAGTAGAAGTATTTTAGCTAAAACGAGATCTTAATAATGAAGCTGAACTTATTATCTGAGCCACCAATCTTAATTTAAATTAAAATATGTGGATTAAACAGATCAAAATGATGTCATGAAATATGTTCTTTTTATATTTACCCAGTTTTGATAAAGCTTGGGAATTGCTCAATATATCCCTCTTTCAGTTCAGAGAAGCCTCATCTGCTAGCCAGAACTTTTTGCTTTCCCCAAACTAGGCATCTCATACTGATGTTAGATGATAATAATTACCTCCTCCTACCTTCAAAATGCAGGAGATGTGTGAATAGCTGCTAGATTCATCAGAAATCAATCAGAAGCCTGGGGCTGAGATAAATAGCCATGGAGTAGTTTCAGGAATTTTGTTAGATGGAACCTTATTATTGTTGTTTTCTGAAAACTCACTATTCTCATGAGTTTTTCTTGGAGTTGATTGCTGCCATGTATATTTGGGTGTACAATTTCCACCTTTTGTAAGGCACATCCCCATTGTCTCTGTTACTGGCCCTCCATACCCTGCCCTGCATCTTGGAATTTGTCTTCAGGGTACTATTTCTACCTTCCTAATTTCTGACTTTGTTAATGTGAGTCCTCCAAATAAATAAGCAGACCTCAATATTGATGTGTCATTTCTTAGTTTCATTACCATTCCTCATTAGCAGATTGTTTTCTACCTAAGTAGACAGGTTATGATAACTTCTCACGAGACTGTCGATCAATGAAAGTTTGAAAGACATTAAAAGTGCTATCTATCATTATAACTGGGTAGTGTTAGAGGAGTTACATATATAGTTGGAGAGTAAATAAGTCTTTTATAGTAAGCTTTTGTTAACTTTACCTCTTTGTAATTCGATTTTTCCTATTTATCCAAGATAAACAGTATTTATCTCTGAAGAATTTCAAGCTGGGTTTCAATAGCTAAGTAGATGACAAAATATAGCTCCTTCACACTTGGAAACCAAGCCTTCTGTGAGATAACTTTTTAAATTATTATTAAGAAAACTTATGTATTCTGGTCCAGAGAGATGTATATGATGTGAAATATGTGACTGTAAAGTTATGATATCTCTGCTCTTATGAAATTCATGTTCACATTTCAGTAATTTTTAATACTGGATAAAGTCTTGACAATAGGAGATGCAGGCTGATGTTTTGTTTTGTGAGATTAGCCCAGGAATATTGGACTTAATTTGTGAAACTCTACCTTTGAATAAGTGATCATTTTTCTAGATTTGAATCCTTGTTTATGAAATCTTTACTTGTAGGCTTTGGAAATTTTGCCTAATTGAAGAATAATTTTGTCAATCAGAAAATGGAAGTGAGGAATCAATTCTATTTTGAATATGTCAGGTGAATATCAGAAAACATCTAAAACATAAACCTAATGTTCTATGTTATTGTCAGGATTCAGTGCAGGAGCTGTGTCACAATGGTAACTAATGGTCATCATGTACTTACTGCAGACTAGGCAATGCAGAGGCATTTTACAATTATTGCATTCTTAGAGACTGGAGGTGCAGCTCAGTGGTAGCGTGATCAGCTACCATCCATGAGACACTGAGTTCAATTCCAACACTACACTCTGAACATTGACCTCCTGATGTTTTTACAATCATCCCAGTAGGCAGTGAAACAAATTACCTCACATTCAGAGGAGACTGAATCTAATGCTCTCTCTTACCAGAAAACATATCTGCTCTCTAAAGCACAACTGGATGCAACTCCGTGAACATAACTGGAATGTTTCAACACTCTTACTACATGAGAATGATATACCCTTGGAGGTGATAGAAATAAAAACTAGGATTCTACCCATGAGTTATTGAATATCTATATTTTAACAGATACTTCCTTTGAAGTATTGTGAATACCTTTTAAATTTAACATGATATATTTTTCAAGTTTCTCCTAATTTCTTTCCCATGTTATTCTATCCAATATACATACATGGTTTTTAAATATTTAAAATTTGACATAAATTACAACAGATATCCATGGTGGTTTAACCTTAATCTATAATATAGGAGAATTTCACTGATGTTCATTGCAAATATGAAGGAAGGAGGACCATAGTACAAAAATAACGGAGAAGCTTTGTGCAGAAGGAAAATGTTTTTAGTTGACTCCAGTTGCTGTTTGGTAATATATAATCTTATGTTTTTTAAAAGGTAAGATAAAATCATATTCAAGTAAACTTTAAGTGACAGTGTTATTAGAAAGAAATCTTTATCCTCAGTGTTCAGTCCCCTTCACCTTAGTGTGTAATTCTAGGTTGGATATGCAGAAGTAGGACTTGCTTTTTTCTGCAAAAACTCAGTGATTTTTATGAACCTTCTGAAATTAACTAGAAATCTATCTTGTTCAATTATATTGCAAAATGTTTTCAAAAGTTTTATTATGAACATTAAAATCATATTTGTTTGGAAAGTTTTGGGAACTAGTAACATGTTGAAGAAAATAATTATAGTATTTGTAATAGTTTTATTCACAGCAATGCAAAAATTCCAAGCACAATAAATCAGTCATTGAACCAATGATGATAATCATATTAAGAAATATAACATTACTTTGAAGAGAGGGAACTAAATGAAATATTAAGGAGTAAATAATCAAAGAAATCCCTCTAATAATCCCTATTTGAAGCAACAACAAAAGCATACTGACTCCAGTTTTGAGTTTGTCATAAGACCCTGAAGCACAGATAAAGTTTTGAACCATATAAATACAAGAAGGTAGAATAAAAGAGTATAAAATCATGCTACAGATGGGTATCAGCAATATTCACTTCATTCTTCAGAGCCTCACAGGAAGCCAGGAAGGGGATAAGACTTGAATGTCAGACAATGCAGATGGAATAGTTTGGAAGGCTTCAGCTATTGTCTGCCTGTAAGTTGTCATGAGGATTCCGCTGCCGGTAAGAAAACTAAAATGTCTTTTAGGATTGGCTTAGCTAGTATATTTGCTTATTTTTTTCTGAATGATTTTGTACTAGAATTAGAGGCAAAATTAGAGAAGCTGTCAACCATAAACTATCTTCATGCTGTCCTGAACTAATCATTACAGATTGATTGCTTAGTTTCCTGTGTTCCCTGATTGAGAGGCTGTGGGTCAGATTCATGCTTATTCAAGACTTGGCTATGATTGATGCACTCTGAGAAACAGCCTAAAATATTGAAAAGAAAACACTAAAAATATTATATCTGCCATCATCATTGCTAAAAATGTCAAATAACATTGAATAGTTTTCAGAAAGTAAGATTATATAAAATTTACACATGTGGATTTGAATATTTAAATGTGTGAAATGCTACCAATCACAGATACAGAGGTCAGATAGCAAGTCACTTGCCATCACTGAGGCAGTTTTACGTCTAGTATTTCCTATCACTTTGGAAATCACATTAATGCTGTAAGTGTGATATAAAAACAAAATTCTAAAGTCATGTATATATTGACCAAAATTAATACCAACATATATGATCTTTATTTTGTAAAAGAATAGTAAAATTAGAGGAGTAATATTTTAGCATCGCAACAAACCTGGCCATTACCCTTAGAACCTAATGAGAAGCACTAAGGTAATGTAACAAATATCTAGGCATTTAAACTAAACCAATAAGTGTTTTAAAAGATGGTATTTTTTAAAGAATAAAAAGGAAGTTGGCCTTCATTTTATAGGAATCAATATGAAGAAGAAATTTTAATAACTTGTCTAGATGCATAAATCCATGCTCTAAAGTTGACAATATCCTTTCGCTGAAAGGGTATTTTAAACATTTAATGAGGCGTCATGCGAATTTAGAGGATGGTGTGCCTCTGTATTTAAAGACAACTTATAGAAATTCTGCTATTTATACAAAACAAAAGGACATATACTTTAAAGTAAAAATAAAAATGGTCTCACTACTAAGCTTAAAGCATGCACCTTTGAAGTTTGGCTAGAAAATTTACACATAAAATATGTTGTTATTGAAAAGGTGAAGAAAGTGCAGATTTCTGGAAGCAGACACCATACAGTCTTTGTGAGAGGAAGAAAACCACCCACTCTTCCTAAAAAGAATACTTAACAAAAAGGAGCTAAGGATAAAAAGAAAATGCATGGTTATAATTTTATTTTAAAACTATTGAAAATACATAGTATTAATACATTAATATTTTGTAAGCAAATCTATAAAATTTAGATTTTGTGGCTTTTCTCTGATGATTCATAATGAAGACTTTGATGTCAATTTTATTATTATTATTATTAAAATTTCCATCTCCTCCCCTCCTCCCAATTCCCT
>LOEQ01005274.1:201035-214327 GCA_001685075.1 Bramus lutescens
GAATTCCCTCTCTGCTTCTCTATCTTTTGTGTGTAGGAGGGCTACTGATTTTTTGAGTTGATCCTGTAACCTGCCACATAACTGAAGTTATTTATCAGCTGTATGAGTTCTTTGGTAGAGTTTTTGGGGTCACTAATTTACGCTATCTTGTCATCTGCAAATGACAAAAGTTTGACTTCTTCCTTTCCGATTCGTATCCCCTTGATCTCCTTATGCTGTCATATAACTGTTGCTAGAACTTCAAGCACTATGTTCAAGAGATATGGTGAAAGTGGACAGCCTTGTCTTGTTCCTGATGGATACTTGTTTCTGGTGGATACCTGTAGACTCATCAATAGTTCCACATCTGATGATATTGGCTCCCACTCGAGCAGAACACTTTATCAGCCAATATATCTACAGAGAGGTAGAAGTCCGTTTGAATGATGACACAGTTCAATCTTCTACAGACCCAGTGCAGGCATACATGGATGCCTGAGTTGATGCATGTAATGTCTGTTTCATTCCCAGAAGATAGCATTTTGTCAATACTTTTCCCTGATTTGTAGCTCTTATATCCCTTTTTCCACCTTATGTGATATTCCTTGAGAAGAGTTTCTTATTAAGGCTGATGGCAGCATTCATCTGTGGGCATATATCTTGCTGACTAGAGGAGTATTAGAAGTAATGTCAAAGTATGTAAACAGTGCCATGTCCATCCCATTTTCCAGGCCTATGCCATCTTCAGACATGAGCTTTTGACTCCATTTCTATTACCCCTTTAGTGGAAAGGCCTCAAATGCACTAGTCAGTGGGTTACTAATTTCATAAAAATTATTCTAGACTCATTCATGTTGCTGTGACAAATACCCCGAAGAAATGAATTTTGGGAAGAAAAACTGGCAGTCCATACTTTTAGGAAAGTTACAGGAAGAACTCAAACATCCAGTCACACCATATCCATAGTCAAAAATGAAGAGAGAATAAATACATACTTACTTTTTTGATTTATCTTCTCTCACAAAGTTCAGGACTCTTTGCCTCATGAATGGTGTGACCCACAAAGAATTGTGTCTTTCCACACAATTTAACAAACAAGAAAACCCCTAACAGACATGATTTTAGACAGGTCTATGTTGTGATCTCTTCTTATAATACTCTAGGTTATATCAAGTCGACAGAGCTTGCTATGGCACCAGTGGAAATCTTGACTGCTTTGTTTGTGTTATAGTTGACAATGTTCACATGTAGGTGATAATGCTTTTCTTTCCCAGAAATCTGGGTAACAACTCCCATAACTCCAAATGCTAGTCAGCAGGGAGGAAGCTCCCAGCTCTGTTCCAGTTTAAATGTTTTATATCTTGCAGTCAAGATAGTGTCTTCAGCAGTAGAAATCAGTCATCTATTTCTGGTTGATTTTGAAATGAAATGTTTGCTACTCTTTGGGCATTTAATATTTGACCAACTTTATTTTAGGTCTTAATAACCATATACCTGGTGACAAATATATTGAAGAGCTGAACTCTACAGATAGTTCCCCCAATTTTTGAATAGAAGTAAAATAAAAAATGCTTTAGCAAAATTTACGAGTGAGACATTTTATAAGCAAATAACAGGATAAATAGAAATTTAAATAATTTGGAAAATATCTCTGATGGTCAAATTAATGAATAACACACACACACACACACAACTCACCCAACTCAGTAACAATCTTTTATTTCTTATTGGTAAAGCTGATTTTACCTGGTGCTGCAAAATTTTTGCATTAGATGATATTTTAAATATAAGTCCCATTCATGCTCTCCGGTTGGTGGTTCAGTCTCTAAGAGTCTCTATGAGCCCAGGTTAATTGATTTTGTGAATTTTCGTGTGGTGTAGTTGGTCCCTCTGACTCTCATAATTCTTCCTCCCTCTTTTCCACAGGATTCCCTGAGCTCTGCCAAATGCTTGCTGTGAGTTTCTGCATCTGTTTCTGTCAGTAGCTGAGTAAAGCCTCTCTAATGACAATTGTATTAGGCAATGATCTATGAGTGCAGAAGAATATCATTAAGAATCATTTCATTGACTTTGTTTTCACCAGTCTTGTTTGGTTCTATCCTAGGTCACTGAGCTGTCAGAAAACATTAGGAGTTTTAGATAGTTAACAGTAGAAAAGACCTAAGAATCACTTAGAGTGACCCATAAATAAATCTCTTTACTCAAGCTATTCGGTTGGTTAATGTGTGTTGTTGATACTTCTACTTAGTGATCTATTGAATTTCTATGAAATATCCACAATTCAATTTTATGCTTTTCAGAGCAAATGAAATAAGAGAAATGACTTACCATATGTGTTGTGCCTTATTCCTTTCAAACTTGGTTATCTAAACTTTATGATGACCACAAAAGATGCAGAACTTATTTTTATCAGACAATAATCTTATTCCTCATTTTATTTCTACTGAAAGCATCATTCAGTCCAGTACAGCAGGCCTGAGGTGGTATGATAAATAATAAAGAACATCAGTTGGGTCTCCATTTAAGAATGATGGAACATCCAAATATTTACGAACAACTCTGGGATCTTGGTGGGATATCTCCATTGCTTTCACACTCTTAACATTAACACCTCTGTGTTGAGTATTTCTCACCATCTCATTGATGTAGGAGGGTCATCTGTGTATGTGTTACTTTCATTGGTTAATAAAGAAACTGCCTTGGCCCTTTTGATAGGCCAGCCCTNGGCCAGGCAGTGCTTAAATGAATACAATTTGTATGTTGTTATTTCGGGGTATAAGCTAGCCGTGCGGGAGCCGGGTAGGACGAAAAGCAGGCCCGCTCCCTTAATACTACATCTCATATTGAAACATACTTTGATATATTTGTCTCCTTAAAGTTCATCCCAAGATCCTAACCAGGAGGTATGCATCTCTGGTTCTTTCTGTCCCGTTTGTCCTGGCACATGTCTTTGGAAAGATATAACCTGCTTCCCCCTAACTGACTGAGTCAACTTTCAGCAATTAAAACACTTTGAGATGCCTTCTTTCAACCCTGACTTGTTAGATGCTTGGCTTTCTATAGATCTTGCAGCTTACAAAGTCAAAAGTGCCTAGAAATATGAACTCTCTTATTTATTTCAAGTAGTAACTTTTCATAAAGGCAACACACTAGTCGATGACATTATTAATATGTGGCTATCTGAGTGGATATTGAATACTGAGCAGTATGCTTTCTTTGTCTAGACTTCATCTCATAACATTTGTGTACAGATATGAGAATTGAAGCATGTAGCAGAAAGAAACTTTTATTTGATCTCAATTGAAAATGAATCCAAAAGTTAATACTCATTGAAGTTCTGTTTTTAAGATTTGCTCCTCTCATTATCCCTCTCTTCTTCCTGCTTACGTGTGTGTGTCTGTGTGTGTGTGTGTGTGTGATTTTTCTCATATTCTATAGAAGAAATGAAATAGTATATTAAAATGAGATTTGATAGTGTTTTCTTTTTGGTTTTGTGTTTTCTTTTTTACTCTGTAATATACTATCCTTAGATGAACCTGAGATAATTTTTAGGTGTCTGAATAATTTTATTATTTGATAGACTCATATATTTACCTGTATTCTCATTCATCTCAATTTTTTAATAAGCAAAATGCTCCCTTCTCAGGATTCTTTTTGCTAGAAATTAAAAACCTGGTTTGAGTAAGTGCATATTTATGCCCAGTCCAAATTCAGAGCAGTTACTTCTGTCTTCTAAGATCAGTAGTTTCCCACCAGGCTATTGTTTCCACAACAGTTGCAAAAGCATTCCAAGAAACACTAAAACTGTCTCTGTAATCATTGCAAAGAGTGACTTTTTTTAGAGCTACCATTTGTTTGAGAGTAACTAACAATCCTGGACTTTTTCCAGGCATCATACATATTTGGATTATTTATTTTTATTCAGGAAGCAGTTAAAATGTATGTCTCTTTTCTTAAGGTAAAGCTGTCATAGTTCAGCTCATGCATGGACTTAATAAACTCTCCACTGTAAAGAAGTGTTGATTATTGCTTTGCACAGTTGTAGCAGCCTCATTAGTTTCACTACATAGCTTGAAATGGTCTCATGCCAAATTAAAAATGTAGGTCATTCAAAGGACTAATAGAGCTACTTCAGCATGAAATGATTTCAAGCTCACCTATACAGAGCAGCATTTCGTCTTATTCTATTGTAAAGCATTTCTTGCAATGGTGATAATTTTACCTGTCATTTTTTATGAAAGCATTTGCAATTGCATTGTTAGAAACACATGCCTTGCATGTCCACCAGATTGTGAAATGTTTAAGGCAGTAATTGCCAATGCCTGATAAACTACTCAGATTTTTTTTCACTTTAATGCCATGGATTATTTAAAATTTCACATTATCTCCAAGTGCATTTGTTGAACAATAATTTTATTATCTCAGTATCTACTATTTAAAAAGTACCAAATAGTCAAACAATTTAGGAAATCTATGAATGAGGATCTCCTTTTGATACCAATAAGGCTAGACTGGTCGAAATGGTACACATAATGGCCAATACCCACTAATGACAATGACAATAAAATATTTTGCTCTTCCTTTCCCTCAGTTTATTTACAAGTTTAACAACACTAATTGTTAAAAAGTTAAATTTCTAATTATGTATTTGTTCATTAATAACAACTTTGAATGTCAAACATCAAAAGTTATAATGATATGAAAAGTTAGAAGCATTCCTATGTTTGGGTGACTGTTTCTCTCCTCTTCTTCATTTTTTTTATTTATTCTTTGCTCATATATTATACCCCTACTGCAGTATCATCTCCCTCCTCTCTTCCAATTCACTCCCCACCCCGACTCCCCTCACCATCAGATTCACTCCTCTACCTTCAGAATATGGCAGACCTCCCAGGATTAGCCACCAAACATGGCATACCATTGTGCAATCATACCAGGCACATCTCCTTACATTGAGGCTGGATGAGGAAAACAAATAGGAGGTAAACAGTCCACAAAGGAAGTATAAAAGTTATACACAGCCGCCAATCACACTGTTAGGAGTCCCACAAGACTTTCAAGTTATACAACCATTATATATATGCAGACGACCTACATCAGACCCACACAGAATTCCTGATTGTCACTTCAGTCTATCTGAGCTTCTATGAGCTCACGTTGTTACTTTGGGTTTTCTTGTAGTTTCCTTGACCTCTATGACTCCTATAATCATTCTTCTTCCTCTTCTGTAGTAGCACGTCCTGAGCTCTGTCTAATGGTTAGTGTGGGTCTCTGTATCTGCTTCCATCAGTTGCTGGACAAAGCCTCTCTGATGACGATTATGCTGAGGCCTGATCTACAAGTGGAGTATGATTAGCAATCACTTCATTGCCTTATTTTTTCCTGCCAGCTGTGTTTGTTTCTATCCTAGGTCCCT
Organism: Bramus lutescens; assembly: GCA_001685075.1. Lineage (NCBI taxonomy): Eukaryota > Metazoa > Chordata > Mammalia > Rodentia > Cricetidae > Bramus > Bramus lutescens. Next base: position 206,431 of record LOEQ01005274.1, read on the forward strand.
ATGGTACCTAATCTCTGATTCCTGACCCTCCAGACAGTGTCAGACAGGGCTTCCTCTCCTGGCCTGGGTCTCAAGTTGGACCAGTTATTGATGGATTATTCCTACAGGTTTTATGCCATCTTTTCCCAGCACTTCTTGTAGGCAGGACAAATTTAGGTCAAAAGTTTTGTGGCTGGGTTGTTGGCTTCACTTGAAATTTTTCTTTGTTCAGTCTCCATGTTCCCCATCACTAGGAGCTTTCCGTAGGTTCATCATTGTGGTTTCCTGAAAGTTTCTATCATACCAAGTTTCTACCTTATCCTCTCAATGCCACACAGCCTAATTCCAGTTGTCTCTTCAAGTACTGTGTCCCTCCACACCTGTTCCATCCTATTCGCATGTCAGTTATCACTGAGTACATACCAAGTTTGTCTTTCTGGGTCTGGGTTATTTTTATCAGGATGGTTTCCATTGTTTCTTTCCTTGTTTAGCCATCTACTGAATTTCATAAGGTTAATACTATTTTTTAATGGTTAACAGTCTGGACCCTGCTTAATTGTCAAACATCCATTTTATATTTCAGAACATAAAAACACTCATGCATGAATATTTCCATGTATTTAATGTATACACATATTATCCTTGAGTACAAAATCAACATATTAGGTTTCTTATCCTGTTTTTAATGTGTTTGTTCATAGACACTAATGATAGCATTTGACTTTGAAAATTTGAGTTGAAAGTTTTAACTGAAGGGGATCTTTTGGTAATTTTATTTTGTTATATAATTCTGGTTAATTATTTTGTTCAATATTAAATTTCAAAATTATTTAAAATGCAATAAATTTGGAATCTCCATTCTATAGTTGAATTGTGTGAAAATATTTGGAATTTGTGATTTCTCTAAATTGTTTTTGTAATACATTCTATATACCCTATGAATAATCAAGTGGTTATTTGAATATTTTTTCTGGAACAAGTATTAATAAAATGCACCAGTGTATTCAAAATTAATTAAGTGTTTTATCTGAATTTATTAAATTTCCATTATCTTACAGTACATATCACTGATTTATTTTGTTATGCTTGCATAATTTCATGCATTTGTAGCATACATTTATTACATACTCCTCCATTACCTTCTCTATGTCCCTCTAGCTCCAGCTAATCTTTATTACATCCTCCTCCACTACCTTCTGTATGTCCCTCCAGCTCCAGCTAATCTTTATTACATCCTCCTCCATTATCATCTTTGCTATGTCCCTCCAGCTCCAGATAAACTTATCTTCTTCCCAACATCTCTCCATTTTTTTTAATGATTTTTTAAATTCTTCTTTTGGTTTTGGGATGAATAACATTTAATTGGGGATGTTTGCACGGGGTGTGAAATTTACTTGAGCAAAGGCAATTCCAATGTCATACCATGGAGCTTTCAGGTGTCCTACGCTAGCACTCCTGAAGGCATATTTTAAAATTTCTGGGTAAAGAGTTCAGTGTTTTTCTGGTTAGTATTATTATTAAGCATTAGCATTTCAAGATCAGAAGTTCAAGATTATATCTGTTATTGGAGAGATGGCTCTGTTCAGAGAATTTGCTGCTTTTGCCAAGGACCTAAACTACCAGCATCCAGATGGTTTCTCATAACTGCCACCCTATGTTCTAGGGGATCTGATGCCTCATTGGGCAACAGGCACACACATGATGTACACAGATACATGAAGCTTGAACATTCATAAGCACACAAAACTTTTTAAATATTTTAAAAATTCTTTTTATTATATTCCAGCAGCGAAGTCATTTCTAACTATCTTAAAGTATGCAAAATTAATTCCTAAGAACAATGAGAGAAAATAATAAAATTTTTGGAATGTGATGCTTTATGTGCATGTTCTGTGTCTTTCATGACTATTATTCAGCATTACTAACCAAAAATATGACAGTAGAATAAATTTCTCCTACATTACTGCATGAACTCTCAACAAAGATAGACATAATAATTTTTCTCTCATAAAAATTTCATAGACCTTTTTCCTTTCAAAAAGAGTGTGAGTGTCTTCAGAGCTTAGGCCTTCAACTTAGACATCTGCATGGGTGAATGACAGCAAAATGTTCTCTAAATGGAGTTGGGAATCACCAAATGGAATCCATTAGGATGGACATCCTTTCCATTCAAACCTTTCCATAATTGTTATTTATATGTAACAGCTGAGACTAAAGAGCATTTCATTTTTTCCTTGAATTGCATTACAGAAGTGCACCTGCCTTGCCACAGGCACCACATCTAGAGGGAAAACAGCAATTTTGTATGCCTACCAACAGCAAAAAGTAACACTCTCAGAAAAATTTCTTTTGACTGATTTTTGTTTCAGTATTCAGTTCTTGGATGTAATTAGCCTATCCCATGTTTATTTTTTTGCATTTTCATGTTCGTTGTTGTTATTTTACAATATTGACATTGGGTTGCCTGCCTCACAGGTACTTGCACTCTTACACTCTTACAGCTGGAATCAAAGTCGGGGGAGTCAACTATTATTGCCTACTCAATACAAAGTAATTAATATAGGAACTCTGATTTGCATACATTATATAATATGTTAGTATAACACATACAAATGAAATTGTATATTACACAAACAAGTTGGCAAATGGCAGATAAACGGATAAGCAGATAAAGTACCTTGGACCACAGACTATAAAATGAAGAAATACAGACTCTCAAACCACACTCTCTGAGTTGGAATCATGGTGTGTCAATAGCTTTATGGTTTTTTAATATTCTCTGTATTAATTAACTTTTCTTGTCTCTATAGCTAAATGTTTCTCAGGAAGCTAATTACAGGAACGAATAAATTATTTTGGTTATTGTATGGGGATAATTCAGTCCATTAGGTGGGTCAGGAAGTATGGCTGTCTGCTACCTGTGGCAGCAAGAAAATTATTTCAGGACATCATGTTGGCAAAAAGGTAGAAGAAGGAACTCAACCCAGAACCAAAGTTGACCTACAACCCATCAGTCCTATTCATTAGTGACTCAGTTATATTTCAGTGAAGCTTCACCTCCTCATATTATAGCCTTTTGTCTAGAGACCAAGTGTTTAAACAGGTGAATTTCTTAGAAAATTACATATCAAAAATACAATCTTCTACACTTTGCCACTATAGACTCCAAAGACGATCAAAAGATGCTTGGCCCAATTTCAAGTCCCCCCTGCAGTATTAAAATTAAAACAAATACAAACTCATCTCTTAAAAAGTATTTTATTTTTTTAATTTCTTTAAAAGCATTTTTATTGATTTTTTTTACTGTGCTCTACATTTTTCTCTGCTTCCCTAACTGCCTTTCTCCTCCCCATCAACCCTCTTCCAAGGTCCCTATGCTCCCAATTTACTCAGGAAATCTTGTCTTTTTCTACTTCCCATGTAGATTAGATCTATGTATGTTTCTCTTAGGGTCCTCATTGTTGTCTAGGTTCTCTGGGATTGTGACTTGTGGGCTGGTTTTCTTTGTTTTATGCTTAAGAACCACTTAGAGTGAGTACATATGATAATTGTCTTTATGTGTCTGGATTACCTTACTCAAAATGATGTTTTCTAGTACCATCAATTTACCTGCAAAATTTAAGATGTAAACATTTTTTCTGCTGTGTAGTACTCCATTGTGTAAATGCACCACATTTTCCTTATCCATTCTTTGGTCAAGGGGCATTTAGGTTCTTTCCAGGTCCTGGCTATGGCAAACAATGCTGCTATCAACATAGTTGAGCACACATCCTTGTGGAATGATTGAGCTTCCTTTGGATATATACCCAAAGGATGTATACTGGATCATGAGCAATGTTGTTTCTAATTTTCTGAGAAATCGCCACACTGAAATCCAAAGGGGCTGTACCAACTTGCATTCCCACCAGCAATGCAGAAGTGTTCCCTTTTTTCCACAACCTCTCCAGCATAAGTTGTCATCAAAGTTTTTGATCTTGGCCATTCTTGCAGGTGTAAGATGAAATCTCAGAGTTGTTTTAATTTGCATTTCTCAGGTGACTAAGGATGTTGAAAATTTCCTTAAGTGTCTTTCTGACATTTTAGTTTCTTCTGTTGAGAGTTCTCTGTTTAGGTCTGTACTCCAGTTTTTTTTATTGGATTATTTGTTTTTTGAGTTCTTTCTATATTTTGGAGATAATTATAAACTCCAGCTATGTAAAAAATAAAGTAGCACAGATCTGGCATTCAATGGCATAAACAAGAGAAAAGCAAATAAAGACTGGGCTAAAGCAAGACTGTTGTTATTTAGGCAACACACTAAAGCTTAAAGTTCCATATCAGACATTTGAGGTTCATGATGGCCATCGTGGGAGATCAAATAGCTCCAGAAAGTCCATACTCAGTCTTACTTCCTGTAACACACATAGTCATCCTTTGTGATTGACTTCACCTGGCATCTTCTGCTTTCCTCGGCAAATGGTTCACTTAAAAATATCTCTGATGTAATAATTATCTATTGCCATACAGGTTTGCCTGACACAGCCTACATAAACCATTCACATGATTCATAAAAAGAATTAGACCATGTCACACATTGTCTGACATCAGTGACTTTCTGGAACCTTTCTTCAAGCATCATGACATTGAGATGCTTCAATTGTGCATGCTTGAAAAATGAAAATTACCTGGGTTATGACAGTAACTTCTGCTTATTTAGTTATACCGTGGCTCTCCTGAACCATGGCTGCAGGGAGCAAGTGTTTGATGCCTGAACTAGGAAGAAAATCCCCTTAGGCAGATGAAAGGGATCATGTCAAATTGGGGGTGGTAGTGAATTAAGGAATAGCACACTAGCTCCGAATAGAGTATAATAAAGGGTTCTCTATTAAATGGGAACTCACAGATCACAACAGGGAACAGGAACAGAATCCAATATCCAGGTACGGTGAGCAGGGAGAGAGAGAGTGTGCATGTATGGTGATGCATGCTTTTTGGTACCAAGACCACACAAACCTAGTACTAGAAGTGGCTTGGCTAAGTTATAAGAAGAAATTAACTATGAATATCTAGTCTTCAACCCCATCAAAGGCCTGAAAAGGTAGATAATATTACTAGGCAGGAAATGTTATTAAGACGCTTTCAAAATGTACAGTAGATGACAGAGACAACTGGCTACCTGGGCAGTAACCCAGGGAAGTCTCATTGGCAACATTGGAGCAGCCAACTTTGTCTAAGGCCTAGAATAACTGACAGATCATTTTTAGAGGCAGGAAAAAACTTAAAACCATTTGACCCTGTCTTGGCAAGGCTTGGCAGTATTTTTTATTTTTTTCGTATCCTGCTGGTTCAGTATGGACACCATTCATTTTGTTAGTGGTAGAGGCATGGGCAGTTTCTTTGCCCAAAGGCCAGTTTTTCCAAGGAGAAAACAAGGTCCAAGGGGAGTATCTTCGATACTAACCATTCTCTTGGGAATAGATCATTGCTGCCAGGAGCAATCGTGTCTCATGTCAACTATATCCTAAGTTATTTAAATGCCTTACTTTAAAGGGTTTTTTTAAGTGGTTGAGGATTACACATCTTTGAAAAATACAATCTCTATGTACCTAAAAAACCTGACTAGTCTGACTATAAGTATGACAGATGGATGACTACTGACCTATAAATATTTAATACCTGAATAACTTAAAGATTAAGACTTAATATCAGAATATTAAACAATCTTTAAACAACTGTGCATCAAATGATGTCAATGGCCTCAAAATATAAACAACGTATAAGTATCTTGATCAGAGGTAGAAATGTATAATAGAATATGATAAATATATCCTAAAATTATATCATTATATGAAATTTCCTAAACAGAGGTAGAAACATGCATGAATCCAATATGACAAAATAACTCTGTCTAGATATTTTTATATGTTTGTACAAATATTATAAACAAAAATAAGAACATGTTCAAAATAGCAAATATAATTTGAATTTATATTAATAGACAATAATCTATACCAATGTAAATTGTCTATAAATAGTAGCTCACAGATATTCACTCTGTTACTCACTATTATTAGTGTGAATAAGCTCATACTACTCTATTATTATTCCATTGTTTGCAGTAATGGTATATTGTGGATGTGTTTTCTTTTCAAATTATTGTTTCCAAAATGAGTTTAGTTATATAGCCAGGAGTCCTACCAAGGTCAGGTCTTGCCCTCAATACTCTCTTCTGATTATCCTAGTATAAAGTTCAAATCCTTGTTAGTTAGATTGCTAACATTTTGAACAATTATAGTGCCATTGTCCTTATCTACCTTCCTTGTTCTATCTACAGTTATAGTTGAATTCATGTTTATTTCTTCACAAAAACTGTGCATTGTCCTCATCTTTACACTCCAATTTTTCTCTCAGGACACATGACTGAAAGCACTGGGCAACACTTATGACATAGTCATGAGGGAATTTTTGTCTTATGTCAAGGACCAGCCTTGACAAAATCACCTACTGCCAGGGTAGGTGCATGGCAATTGAAGAAATTTAAGTAAAGAATATAAAGATGCATAAAATAGGAAGACAAAAAGCATAGAATCATACTGGGAGGGTATTTCAGTGATTATTGAAATCAGCACTTTCATTCTTCCAAAGCTCATATACCCAACATAAACGGGGAGATAGTAACAAAAGACTTTAACATGATATAAAGGATAACTTACAAAGTCACTTACTTTATTACTCTGAGATATCAAATCATTAATATACTGTAGTCTAGTTAGCAAAGATGCTTTAGGTCACCTATACTGAAGACTGCTCTTTCATAAGTGTCCACACAGTTACAAAAGAAAGGGCAGAAGTACATTTGCATATCCTGACCACCTATCAGGATGGTATTTACTTATTTTCCCCCGTTTTCTTGATTATTATTAAAAATTTCCACCTCCTCCCGTCCTCCCATTTTCCTCCCACTCCCTGCATTCCCCCCTCCCTTTACAATACAAAGAGCAGTCAGGGTACCCTGCCCTATGGGAAGTCCAAGGTCCTCACCCCTCAATCAAGGTCTAGGAAGGTGAGCATCCAAAGAGACTAGGCACCCACATAGACAGTACATACAGTAGAACCAAAACCCAGTTCCATTGTCCTTGGCTTCTCAGTCAGCTCTCTTTGTAAGCCATGTTGAGACAGTCCAGTTTGATCACATGCTCCATCAGTCCCAGTCCAGCTAGCCTTGGTGAGCTCCCATTAGATAAATCCCATCGTCTCCGTGGGTGGGCACACCCCTCGTGGTCCTGACTTCTTTGCTCATGATATCCCTGCTTCAGCTCCTCATTTGGACCTTGAGAGCTCAGTCCTGTGCTCCAATGTGGGTCTCTGTTTCTATCTCCATCCATTGCCAGCTAAAGGTTCTATGGTATAATGCAAGATATTCATCAGTGTGGCTATAGGATGGGGCCATTTGAGGCACCGTTTCCTCAACTGCTCAAGGAATAATCTGGGGATATCTCATTGGACACCTGGGAACCCATCTAGAGTCAAGACTTTTGCCAACCCTAAAATTGGTCCCTTAATTAAGATATTTAATTCCCTGCTCCCATAACCACCCTTCCTCCATCCCAATAGTCCCAATCCCCCAAGCTCTCCCCATCCCCCCTCTTACGTCTCTCTCCCCTTACCCCCACCCCATCCCCACCCCTAAACTCCTAATTTTTGCCTGACAATCTTGTCTAGTTCCGATATCCAGGAGGATAACTACATTTTTTTTTTGTGTGTTCACCTTCCTATTTAGCTTCTCTAGGATCATGAATTATAGGCTCAAAGTCCTTTATTTATGGCTATAATTCACTAATGAGTAAGTACATAACATATTGATCTTTTGGGGTCAGGGTTACCTCACTTAGGATAGTGTTTTCTATTTCCATCCATTTGCATGCAAAATTCAAGATGT
>LOEQ01005274.1:215439-226979 GCA_001685075.1 Bramus lutescens
AGAAGATCTTCACCAACCCCGCAGCAGACAAAGGTCTGATCTCCAAAATATATACCCTGTGTCTTTTTATTGGGAGTCTGGGTTCATTTTTTATTGAGAGCTATTAATGGCCAATGATTTTTAATTCTAGTTGTTTTATTGTTAGTGGTAGTGGTGGTGGGTGAGTGCTTCCCTCCTTTTGTTTATGCTGGTATGAAATTATTTATTTTCTTTTTTTTGCAAGGAATGATATAGTTAACATTCTTTGGTTGGAGGTTTTCTTCTAGTATATTCTATAAAATTAGATATTATTTAAATTTGACTTTTTGATGGAATATCTTATTTTGTATATCTATGGTGATTTATAGTTTCACCTAGTATAGTAGTCTGAGTTGAAATTTGTGGTCTTCTACAATGTTTAAAACGTTTATTCATGGCATTCCTGTTTTTACCTTCTTCATTGAGAACATGAGTGTAATTCTTATAATTATGCCTTCATATGTTACCTGGCCTTTGTCAATTGTAGATTTTAATATTCATTCTTTTTTCTGTATGTTTAGTGCTTTGGTCATCATATGGCAGGGGAAATTTCTTTTCTCGTCCAATATTTTTGTTGTTTTGTAAGCTTCCTGTACTTTTATAGGCATGTCCTTCTTAATTTAGGAAAAAATCTTCTACAATTTTGTTAAAATATTTTCTCAGCCTTTTACCTTGCATTTTCCTTCTTTTAGTACTATTATTCTTAGGTTCAACCTTGTCATATTGTCTTATATTTCCTGGATTTGTGTGTCAGGAACTTTTTAGATTTAAAATTTTCTTTGATTACTGTATCATTTTTTAAAAAAGATTTGTTTATTTATTATGTATACAGTGTTTTGTCTTTCTGTATACTTGCTGACCAGAAGAGGGCAACAGATCTCATTACAGATGGCTGTAAGCCACCATGTTGTTGCTGGGAATTGAACTCAGGACTTCTGGAAGAGCAGTCAAGTGCTCTTTACCTCTGAGCCATCTCTCCAGCCCCTACTGTATCATTTTCACCTATTGCATCTTCTTCCCTTGAGATTATCTCATCCATCTCCTATATTCTGTTATTGATGATTGTTTTTATAGTTCCTGTTGCCTACCTAGATTTTCCGTCTCCAGGATTCTCTAGTTTTGTGCTTTCTTTATTGTTTCCATTTCCATTTTTAGGTCTTGAACATTTTATTAATTTCTTTCACTTGCTTGCGTTTTTCTGGATTTCTTCCAATGATTTTTTTCATGTCCTCTTTAAAGACCTCTGTTATCTTCATAAGATTGTATTTAGGGTCATTTTCTTGTTCTTCAGCTTTGTTGAAATATTTAAGGCTTGCTGTAGTAGGATAGCTGAGTTCTTGTGAGTCCTTCTTGCCCTTGGTGTTTTTGATTATGTTATGACCTTGGCCTCTAGTCATCTTTGTTTGGGGTTAATATAAGTTAGGTGCTGATTTCTGACTTTATCTTTGATGCATGAATAATTTTTAGATGTTTTCCCCTTCCTTTCTGGACTTTTTGTCTCAGTGTCCTGTGTTTCTTTTGACCAATAAGCCATCAGGTAATGTCTCTCTCTGGGATTTTGGGGGCCTTTTTCGACCTTTGGGACTTTGGGTGCTTGTGCTGCCTCTGGAGTCTGGGGTTCTGGGAAATGGTGAGACTTCTGAGGTCCTCGAAACTGGTATGTCCTCTGGGGCTCTAGGTTACTGGGGTTCCAAGTACTGTCATGTACTCTGGTAAAACGTGAGTCTTCTGCTAGAGTTGTATTCTAGGATATGGAGGCCAGGAGACTTGGCACTGTTGAGAACTGTTGGACAGAGTTTAAGTGATATTAACAGGTTGGGGGGCAGTGTCTTCCCTGGGGTTGATTGTATTAGTGTAGCATCCGGTAGAGCCTATATTTTCATAATGAAAAGATTCCTCTGTGAAGGCATAGGCTGATGATTCTGCATATTGGGAAAATATGAGAAATCTGATAGCATTATTTTAAAAAGCATTATAATAATAGTTACTATTATTATTCTAGCTTCTTATAAGTAAAAGGTCATATATTAGCAACGAATCTGATGTTTAAAAATACATCGATGTCAGTGGGATAGTTTTCTCAATAATCTATGCTCAAACACTTGAATTAATTATGGGCATTCTAACAAACACAATAAATAAATAGTTTTTTATTGTTTTCCTTTTTTGTTTGTTTCGTTTGATTTTTTGTTTTTTGTTTATTTGTTTGAAACAATGATTTTCTGTATAACAGCTCTAACTGTCCTGGAACTCACTTTGTAGACCAAGCTGGCCTCAAACTCATAATATCTGATTGCCTCTGCCTGTGCCTCTTGATTTCTGGGATTTAAGCTATGTGCCGCCACTACCCAGTAATATCCTCTAATTATTAAAGTGAGCAAATACTGTTATAAGAATGTGTCTCCAATTAGCCATAACTTATAACTAGAGATTTATAATTTCAAATTCTTCATCTTAAAATATTAATGGGATGGCATACACTATTGCTTTAAATTTTCCATTTTATTTTTAAGAACCTACAAGAGTTTCACTATGTAAAGTGCAGGTGCACACGTCTACACACAGACACACACAAACAATACACACACAGTGATTTCCATTCTTATAAAATATAAGCTATTTCTTAGATATATTTTCATTCTATTATATCTCTAATCACTATAAGTTCCATTGATGAACATGGATTGGCATACTTGCTTAAGCTTATAATGAACTAAATGTTAAATAGGATACAATTTTCCTCTTCATTTACCTTAATTTATTTTACTTGTAAATGCCATTGACTGCTTTGATTACAGAATAAATCTTACTGTAAGATCAATTACTACTATTTAGGATAAAATTTGAATTATCTGTAAGTATATACGTTGCATATTTCATTTGATTTTGCATGGTTTGTAAAATTGCTTGGTCATACAAAAACAAAATAGGGCATTATTTCATTTTTGTTTATGTGACTATTAACTATGATGACAGATTTTCCCTCATTATTGATATAGTTCACTATTCTCTAAAAACATATGCAGAATTTGTTGCAAATTCTGACTAGATTTAATATGTTACTTGTTCATTTGACTTTAGAAATAGTTTTATGATAAAAAGTGTATGCCTTTTTATTTCTGAATTTTCTATTGAGTAATTTTTCTTTGTAAGACAGGTAAAAATGATTGGAAAAATTTCCCCATCACTTAAGACTGAAATAATTTTCCAAACAAGAGATTTTATAATATAATATTTTATTTATTGTTTGAGAATTTTGTACCAGATATTTTGATTTTGTTTTCACTTACCATTTCTCTCAATTCTCTCTGCCTTAAATAACACAATCTCCTCTCTACCATTAAGGAATGGTATTAAAATATCTCTTTTATTTAAAACAAGTATTAAAGTACAGAACATATATTCCCTTAAGTACACAGATCACATTTTTATAACTTATTTTTTATTCTGTTTAAGAAGTCATGCACCATAAAATATTTTCATGTCTGGAATTTGTATTAACCAGTATTGATTGCAAAGTGAGATATTTAAAAACAGATTATAGATGTGTATATTTCTATAAGTGACAAATAGCTTAATTATATTTTCAGTGTTCTACAGTCCTCTGGAAGATTCTCCTATTCAAACATGTGAAAATAAAATTTCAAAAGGTCAAAAGAAATTTGAAGTTCTCAGACTTTTTTTTTAAAAAAAGCAATCTTCTCCTGAGAAAGGAAGTGCACCTATGCTTGCCAATTTCCAAACTCTCTCAGAAAGGTGGAAATGGGCCTGCATTTTTTGGACTCTACATTATTGAAATTTTCACTACCAAGGTATTAGATTATTACATTTCAATTCAGCTTCACTCACATTTTCAGGACATATGACTATGATTATGATTATAGTATGTTAGAGTTTCCATAGACTGAAGCTCCAAATTCTTCAATATTTTTCTAACTTACTGCTTCCAAGACATACAGTGAAAATTGTCATAGCAATCACCCCACTTCCTGTTCCAGTTTTCTGTATTAATTACTTTACTTCTCTCTGTCACCAAATACCTGACAAGTGGCAGGTTAAAGGAAGAGACATTTATTTATTGGCTCATGGTATGGGAGATACAACCCATCATTGTAGAGAAGGCATGGCATCAGAACTAGCTGTAATCTATGGCATATAGAACACAAGACTTTCTGCTTTTTTGACTCAGCCATTAGGAAGTTGAGGGAACTCAGACCAGAAATGTATTATGGGATAGTAGATCACACTGTGTGAAGATAGATCTGTCCTTCCTCACCTGCCAAGGCAACTTTTGGGTGGTTTAATAACGAGCTAAATAGTCAACAGTAGGAGAGAATAGGAGGGACTTCCAGGGAGTGAGGGGGAGCTCCAAGAAGAAATCTGAGAGGTCAAGATTAACCAGCAAGACAAGGAGGAAGTGTACTGAGGAGAAATAATAAGCCATGTGGCAGAATGTTATGTAGATTAATATAAATGGGTTAATCTAAGTTTAAAGAGCTAGTTGGGCAAAAGTCTAAGACCAAGCTTTCATACTTAATAAGAAGCCTTTGTATCATTATTTCAGCACTGAGAATCCAAAGAAATTCTTACTACAGAAATGCTGCTAGGCTACACCTCAGGAGGCACTTAAGTCATTTTCTCCAGAAAGGCTCCACATTCTGAAGTTTCCACAGGTTACTATAACAGTATCATCATCTGGAAATCAAGTGTTCACTTATAAACCTTTGAAAAATAATTCACATCTAAAAGATTACTACTGCCTTTTGCCTCATTTCTTTATCGTACAAATAGAAGAAAAGAACTTTGTCTAGCTTATTCATTAAACTATTTAAATTAAGAATGAAAATTATTATTACCATACTACTATTACTACTACTGATCAATTACCTTAATAAGTTATATGCCATTTAGCTCAATAGTTTGGCGTGGTATGGTTTTTTTGCAATCATGCACTTAGAAACAGATTTCAATGCAGATATCTTGGTAAGAATAGAAATCCACAGTAGCATCACATTTTAATAAAATGCTATGTTATTGCAGCCAGTCATATATTATGTTTGGACACATTTAAATTCTCCTAAAACTCATTCCATTTAACTAGGATTTTAAGCTTCTTTTCATCATACAAATATAGTCAGATAGAGACATACTAGAGATTACTGTAGTCAGATGAAATATTTCTTACTAAATGGCAATATCTACTCTACCTTTAGAAATTTTTTGCCTTCACTAAATCTCAACTGTCATATTTATAGTGTGTTGAAATAGCCATTTTTCCACTGAATGTTGCTTTAAAACATAAAACTTAGTGAATATTTCATTAGCAACTAAACCCCATAAGAACAACAACAAAACAAAATTAAGAAGGTGTGGAGGAACCTAATACCAATTTTAATTTAACTTGAAATTATTTATAGTTGAAGCTAATTTTACTAAAAATTGCACTGAATCATGAGTCCAAAATATGTTTTAGGTACTCACTACTGTCTAAAGGAGTAAATAAAATACAATAAAATAATGTGCAAATAAAGAAGCAGTTGAGATGGCTCAGCTTGTTTTACATCCCATGTGATATTTAACAACCACGTGAAACTTCCTTGTCAGGGTATCCAACATCCATTTTAGACCTATGCCATCACTAAGCATACGTGTAGTGCACATACATACTTTCATCAAATAATCATGAACATAGAAAAACAAATAAATGAATAAACTAAAAATTTAATAGAGAAATACAATCCTGTCTTAATAGTTCATGCCCATAATATCAACACATGAGAGGCTAAAGTAGCAATATCATAAATTCAAGTCCAGCTTTCCAGCTTTGATTATATAATAAATTGCTGTCTCAGAAAGAAAGACAGATTAGAAAAAGAAAGGAAGGAAGAAAGGAAGGAAGGAAGGAGGGAAGGAAGGAAAGAAGGAGTAAGGGAAATAAATGTCACATTTATTTATTTCTGAGCTATGATGGCATTCTGAACACAAGGTAGAAATATAGCTAAGTTGATATATATCATATTTCCTATACCACTCGTCCAGTCTCTTCCTTCAGTTTCCCTACACTGAATTTATCTCCACCCTTCCAACATTCAACTTTAAGTATTTTTTTTCTTTTTAAATAAACTATAAATGCCATTTAGTGACAGGTAACGATATTTAGGTGCCACTATGGCACCAGCAACCTACCTGTGATTAAACCCCCAACAGTGGATAATTCTCTCGCCCCCAGCAGCTAACATTCACTAATATTTTAAACACATTAGATATCAAACATGTTGGCTCTCATACCCTCATATCCTCCTTTTCAACCTTTATTCTTCATTATTGATTTATTTGTCCTATTGAACAGTTTTGATTCCACATACATACATGCACACACACATCATATGAAAATTTAATATGACTATATAAAACCTAGAACTATAGATGAAAGAAAAATATTCATATTTATGTTATATATAATATTTATATAATATATTAAGTACAATATTTATAATTCTGAGACTGACTTAATTCAACTAGTTTGATTACATCCAATAACATCTATTTCTTGCAAATGACACAAGTTCATAAATGTTTGTGATTGAAACTTCATTGTTTTACTCACCCTTTTCTCTGTTTTTGGACATCTTGGTTGTTACCATACTTTAACTATTTAAAACACAGCTACAACAGACATTGATGTGCATATACCTTATATGTCAATGTGAACTCCCAAGATGACACATTATGTATCGTTATGAAATATATAATTATATGGTCAGAATAAAGGTTCTTTTTTAGAAAAAAAATAGAAATATAGCTAAGTTGAATGTTGCAAGTTTCCAAAGTGTTTTGATGCTCTAAATATTTGGCTAAGAAATAAAACATTTTGGCTATTTATTGCTAATGCCTTAAAACAGAAAAAATGCAAAATATAAAAAACACATAAAAACAATACAAGGAAAACTTAAAAGGGATTTCATGAAATTTGAAGGAATAAGACAACTTAATGTGTGCTACATTTAAGGTTCCTTATATGAAGTTATCATTACTTTTATGCTCAAATTAATTTAAAAAACTATCCCAGTTTTTAAAAATGGACATTTAGTATTATCTGAAATTTCAAAGTTTTCAAATGAAGTAATGTCATTTGTTGTCCAGCCAAGTTCAAAGGAATGGATTGTACTCTTCATAACAGGATAAAGATTACCAGATATAATATTTGAAGGATATCAGTGACCCAGCTGATTGTAATCAAAGTGAAATTCATGATTCTGCCCAACAAGGAGGAAGGAATTACTTAAATAATTTGGCAGCTCTGTGGAGAATGGTAGCAGCTACTTTTGTTTGGAGCAAAAGATTTTACAGTAATAAAACAAATTTAATGGACTAGTTCACTCTTTTTCAACCATGCTGTGAAAGTTTACTATTGAAATGCCTCCTCTGTAGGGAATTACCACCACTTCAATCTGTTTGCAAGCTCTGTCCTATATAACAGCAGGGCATCTCCCCACTCAGAAAGAATTTTAACAGTACAGTGACTTCACACAACACAATCAGTTTCATTTTTAAGGTGCTTTAAATCTTTCTACCACAAGTAGATTTAAAACAGATATCACAATTAATTTTGTTTATTTAGTTCATCATAATAGGCTTATAATTTAAACAGTGAATGCAAGAAAAAACAAATTACATAGTAATGTCTATCATTAGATGTGGCCCCTATTTGCTGCCTTTTAGAATTCTCATCTAATCAGGAAACAAAATCAATTATTCTCTATTTGTCTTGGGAATTGTTAATCTTTTGACAACAAAAGATATTTGAAGTAATGAATTTAAACTTTGAAATATGTTCTTTTCTCTTATTTATGAACAAGAAAGTTGTTGCCTTTTGTTACTGGCCTTTTTAAAAAATATAACAAACAGTTTTTCAATTTATTCACACAATTTTCCCCCTTTATTTCCCTATCTCTTATGAATATTTTCATCTTTTTCTTTTTTCCTCTTTTCTTTTGTTAAAGGTTTACCCACAACTCAAACCAATGCTTGGAAATGAGAAGAACCCCAATGATGTACCTAGGAACACACACATGGGTATACACACACACACAGAATTTTCAATCATTAGTACATGTATTAGGAGATTCCATGTCTTGTTTTCTTTTTTCATTTTATCAGTCACTGAAAATATAAACATAGCTTTATTTTGGAAGTAGGAAACTAGTTATTATTTGAATAATAAAAACTATGTCAGATATCTTTGCCCCAGCATGGTGTGATGTGATAAAATTCAGATGGAACCCTTTCCTGGCTGTACAGCTTTTTCACAGATGAGCAATGGAAAAGGTGGAGTTTTATCTGCTTATGTGGGATGGGGGGTGAGTGGGATGGCAGCTGTCACATCTTCATCTTAAAAGGAAAGACAAAACTTCTATTGTAGACAGTGTCGAGAGAATGCAGGGTTTTCACAGTAATCTTTCAGAATGCCAACGAATCTCTGCAAGAGTAAGATAAATTCCCAGTCTTTTGAGATTAGGATGCAAATTTATCTCTAAGAACTTTGACCACACTGTACCTTGAAATGAAAATATATGCCAACAAATCATTTTCTGGAGTTTACTCACTATGGTGTAGCTGTGAATTATTACCTGAGGCTTGCAGACTCCCATATCTAGTCTTCAGCACAATTTGTTAGTAAGTCCCAGCTCTGTAAACAACAATGTTTTAATATGTTCTACAGATTTATTACTCATCAGAGAAATCATTCAAATTATTATGACAATGTAATTAACATGATTCCAATATGCGCATCAGAGATACAGATGGAGACCGAACACATTGTAAGGCCTTGACTCAATGAGCATTTAAAACTTAACTCCTCAATGTAAAAGTCACCCATATCAAATGTTACAAAGTTGGAAGGTCCCTATCATGTTATTTCAGTTCAAATGTGAACACTGAGCTATACAAAAAGTATAGATCAATAAAATCAATAAAAAAGATAATCAAAAAACAAACAAATCTAAACACTGCCCTAATTCAAAAATAATCTACTCTATTTTTGCATATTTCTTTTGAAATTTATATGAAACAGAATGCATTGCAGATATCCTTCTCTTTTGTGTGGATTATTTAACACATTATTTTTTTCTGGGAATTGTATATACTGTGTTTTGACAGTGCTTATGCTATCAAATTCCACCACTTTAATACAATACATTTTATTTAAATTTTTATACCTTTTAAATTGTTTGAAATAGGTCCATAATATTTTGAGGACTGGCAAATCTTAAGCCTGGCATCTTCATGATAAGCCAAAAGTCTACAACTCAGAAGATATTTGATACTGTGGTCTTCTGACTGAACTCTTCTCTTCTTGGGATATTGCAGTTTTCAAGTGTTAAAGACTCCCGCTGACTGGATGAGAGTCACCGTGAGTATTAAGGCTAATCTACTTGGTGAAAATTCAGTTGATTATAGATACTAAATATGTACAGAATGATTACTTCAGAATAGCTAAGTAGCCTTATTAAATAGCTAAGTATTGGAACTGAAATAACTTAAGAAAAAATTACGGTCTCATGGTTGTTATAAACAGCCATTCTGAGAAAACACATGTGCATCTTATAGTTTCAATGTGAAATATCTCCAAAAGGCTAATGTATATAGACAATACCCCAGCAGGTAAGGCTAATGTATATATAAACACATGATCCCCACCAGGAGAGGCAAATGTATAAACACATGATCCCCAGCAGGTGAAGCTAATGTATATAAACATGTCACCTCCAGTTCCAGTATGTCTGCCATGTTATCCAAAGCCTGTGAATGTTAAAACCATGTTTTCTTGGGTCCCCCCTCTACCTTTCATTTTTTAATGTCCTTATTGTTGTTGGTTTACCATTTCATTTTCCTTGCCAGCGCATCAAGGGAAATGAAACACTTGATATTTACAGTGGTTGATATATGGCAGGTATAAGATTATTCCCTTAAATCTTAAAAATTTTTACAGCTATCTTAAGACTTTATCCATTGCAAAGATGACAAATAAAAATCACACAGAGGTTGAACATGTTACTTTTTAAGATGGAGGTCCAAGAGCCTTTGCTCATAACCACTAAGTGATAGCATTTTCTGTAATTAAGCTAGTTTATCTGTCAGTTGATACTTATATAGTTTTGCAACTAGCCTAGAGATTGAAGTATAAAATTCAGTTAAAATTTAATAATGTATTACCTAGAAGTTACCAAGGCTAAGAGTTTTATGGCTGTCAATCAAAGACACTGGCCTATGAAAGAATGAAATTCATCAGGTACCATAGGAAATGGTACCTTTTTATTATGGTTGTTTGGTTTGATTGTTAATTAGCTAGTTAGTTTGATTGCTTGCTTGGTTATTTAATGATGTTTGTTTGTATTTTTCAGAAGTATATTCTTTCTGCTTGGCTTTCAACTTATTAAAAACCCAAAGTTATACTCAAATTCATAATCCAAATAAGGTATGTATCACAAATAACAAAAACCCAGAGACAGATATTGGTATTCAACCTGAAGTTTAGAAATGCAAAAGCTGCCAAGTCACTAGAGAGCTCTTACCTCTTTGAAATCTTCAGACTGAAAGAGAGAAAATTTATGTCTTATCCCACCTTGTATTCCTCTCTAGAACTGGGATTAAAGATGTATACAATCAACCACCAACTGGCCTCTATGTTTAACTACTGGATGCTGGGATTAATGGTTTATACTATAACTACCTGGCCTGTAAGACTGACTAGTGTCACTGTTTTGTATTCTGTGGTTCAGGTAAGCTTTATTTATTAAAATAGAAATGAAATATTAATATACTTCCACTCTTTTTGTCTAAAATAAAAAGAAATCTATAACTAATATAAGAAAATTATATATAATACTTCCATTAACTATATACATTATAAACCGGCAATAAATACATCAACAATGTCTAGTCAATTTTTATTTGACAAATTCAGATAAAATACTACATTAGCTGTCCTATCTTGGTGAGTCCAAAGTTTTGTATCTAATTTAGTTTCTATCATGACATGCTATCTGTGATAGTAAATAAGCAAAACTGTAACTCTCTAGTCTTCAACTCCCTTAGAGAAAAAAAAAACACTTATGCCTGAATGCCATTTCTTATTAATTTATCTAGGAATTTTTTAGCAATACAACTTGAATTGATCCTTTAGTCATTTAAGACTGTCCATTTTCAGAATAATGAAGAGTAGACTATACAAATTTATTTGTCAAATAGTGTCAAGATCTTTATAAGTATTGTGATTTACTAACACAACTAACACATTGAAATAGTTACTTACAGATTTTATGAATAATTGGGAAATTATAGATGAGCCTGTGTTATTGCATGAATTTTATCACTAAACTGACTAACACACTCTCATGTCAAAATCCAAACCAATCTCAATGTGAAAATATTAAAAATGGAGCATCTAAAGATGTCATGAAATGAAGGCGTAAGTCATAAACAATCCCACACCAGTTGGGAATTAAAGGGGTATTTAT
>LOEQ01005274.1:227148-237373 GCA_001685075.1 Bramus lutescens
GCTCCCGCAACAATGAAAGCGAAACGACTCATTGAAATAAACCATAATTCAAAAATTTGGTGTTCCCCATGTAAAGAGTTTCTAATGCAAGACATGGAGAAAATGACATTATGACACAGGGTAAAGAGTATTTTCTGTAAGTAAAAAGAAGTAGGACAGAT
Source organism: Bramus lutescens (assembly GCA_001685075.1). Lineage (NCBI taxonomy): Eukaryota > Metazoa > Chordata > Mammalia > Rodentia > Cricetidae > Bramus > Bramus lutescens. The sequence continues at coordinate 227,310 of LOEQ01005274.1, forward strand.
CTCTTTTGACTCTCAAAAGGAAGAAGGAAGGAAGCTTGTGTACTTTGTGACATTGTAGCTCTAACCTTTAAAACTGTGATAAATAAATAAAGTCATATATTCAGTGTTAATTTGTTTCAAAAGCTGTCCTAAAGTATTAACCTTTTTGTAATGAAGTTTTCAAATTCTCTGAAAGATAAAAGCAAAATAAAGATGATAGAATAGTAAATCAAATTAACCTGGTCTAGAATGGGTAAAAATTCTCAGTCACGTAGCATTTCCTTTATGGTGTGAAATTTATTGGCAGAGATCCTGAAGAAAATTTGGGTAAATGGATATTGCCTGGGGATCAATGCATGCTATTCTCTCTAGAGAAGGTCACTGTGATAGACCATGGGCAACTGTGTAGCACTGAAATTCAGAGAGCATATGCTTTTCTAAGTCTATTTAGAGAGAGTGGGGCAGGATAAGAAAAGATCAAAATCTTAACCCATGTTAGTGTATAAATACCCTCATTTTAAACTGTTTCCATGAATATGTATATAAAATAAGCACATTGTTAGGTAAACATTGACTTTGACAAAGTTTAGAAATCAGCTAAAAATGGAATGACAGGGCTATGTTATAAAGTTAAAATAAAAATATGAAATAGTTTGAGCTAGAATGATATGTGGAAAAGATATGTTTCTTCATTTTTGAAAAGAATAGAAAAATAAATCTAAAAATAGTATTAGGGAGAAAAACAAGGGTAGTAATAGTAGAGAAAAATGATGGATAATCAATAATGCTGATGAATTAGTGAGGCTATTTTCTTAAACTTGAAGTGGGTCCCCTCAGACATGGGTGCCTTCTCTATAGCTTGCATGGTCCTCATTAGGTATATTTTAAGGTTTGCAGTAACTTACCAGCTTAATCTGAGAATCATGCAAAATAATTAGTGGGATGCATACTTGGGTAGGGTATCACTCCTAAATAGGCTCAAGTGCGGAAGTTATATTTTACCCCATCAACGATCCCGTTTGAACAGATTTGCTCTGGTCTTCTCAATGCATGCCTATTAACATTAGGAAATGTCACAGGGTATTATGACATTAATGCACAGAATTTTTATTTTTTCGATGTTTAAGTCACATAACTACACCTGTTCCATGTGTGGTACATTTGGCTAGTGTACAAAGGAGGAACAAAATAGATTCTCATGGAACAGAAAACTGGGCCCATGACTTGATTAATAATCAAGTCGACTTGCCTACTGCATATAGGGAAAGCACTTGACTGCTGGCTACTATTTATGTGCTTTATAAACTGAGATGATAGATTTAAAGGACTGTATTTCCCTTCTCAATTATAAATTGGAGACTTTTGTGCAGGTTTGTTCTATACAAATGAAAGAATCTTCTTTCTTTTCATATTCTGACCCCACCCCAGAAATCAAAGGGGGAGTAAGATAGTGGTTTATTTTTACAGCATGATGCTTTACTTACAGAGATACATCATTTCACTGCTGCACATCAGAGCCTGTTTGCAAAGGGATGATACAAAAAGAAAGGCAAGAAGAAAATCAGGTCCACAGTCATACATATTTGATGCTTGTGTAATGGTTAAATTTTCCACCGCCCTGGTATGTTTTGTCCCAGTACCATTTTTGTTCCTTTTTCTTTGTCTTTTATTTGAAAATCAGATGGGCAGCATTAAATCAATAAACTCCTCACTTCAAGTTAATTAACTTTGTAAAACCCCTTCCCTGTTTTTTTCTTACAGTTATCAATATTTAACACCCTAGTCAGTTTTGTTTCTCTTCTGTCAGTCTCATTTTTGAGGTTTAACATATTGTATTGTAGTCACCCTACATAATACATTGTATTGTATTAATCAAAACAAAGTGTTTTAATGCTGGTTTTATCATGCATAATTTTCAGGACAATCATTCTTTGTAGATGCTATTCTGCTCCCCATTCTCTTCACTCAGCACCTATTTGCCATTTATTCATTCTGCTATGTGCACTCTACTCTACTCCACATTATGACCCGTTAAGTGCATTTCCCTCACCTTCCCTATAGCTTGTCTAGATAAAAAACAGATTTCTTCCTTCTCATTCATAAATACAGTGCTACAATAAATAATTTTTTTGACTTCCTGAGAATTCAGGTGTGTCAAATCAGGACTTGTATTGCCTTTATGGACAGAGCACACATGTTTAATTTGCTGTTGGTCTGAACTGCTCTTCAGTGTATCTATGTCAATGAAAATATTATGAATTTTTGTCATTGTTCAACGTTATACCTGTAAACTGTATGAACCAAATTCCTTCATAAATATGAATATTAAGATGCAAAGAAGTAGTTTATCTCTTCTAGAATAAAAGTTAATTAGACTAGTAAAATAGTTTCAAAATTTTCAAATGGAAAAATAAAGTAAGAAATAAAAGAAGGGAATACTAATACTGAATATGCAAAAAATATTGAATTGTTCTTCATAATTTTGTAGTTCAATTAATTATTAGACCTAAAGAAAATAAAAAAGTAATGTTGAAACTCAAAAACATAAAAAGCTGCTTTAGTAAAACAGAAAATACAATATCTCTATGAATTAGTTTCCTGTTGCTAATATGGTAAAGAACCAGAGAACAGACTGTCATTGCATGTGAAGAAACACATATGATAATTAGGTAGATTTTGGCATTCTGCAACATGCACATCACATCACAATACCACAATAACAATAGTCATATGCACTTTTATTATTTTACAGGATATAAGGAAAGAAAAACTAAGCACTGTGATTTAAACTTTGGCTTTGAAAAACAGATACTATTCTCTCACGTTCCCAGAGGTAATTATTCCAAAAATCAGACACATGGAGCTTAAACATAGATATTTAAGGCTGTATATTCTCAAAGGTTCCAAGTGAAAATCAATCCTCTGCCTCCAGTTTTTCTGATTCCTGTATATCTTGTTTTATGGTTGTATTATGGTATTGATTGTCAAAGTCAATGTCTTTAAGCCTTATTCATTTTTTCTGCCCTTTTTATATGTTTTATATGTATACATTTAACTCATTCAATTGTGTCAAATTTTTCTTTGATTCCCTTTCATAAGGGTGCTTGTAGTAGTGTGTGTGCCATAGTGTATACCCTAAGTAATAATAAATATGAATTCTATATAAAGTTTGAAATTAATACTGGTTCTTCATATCTCTTCCCAAAACTAGGGAATCTTTCATTACTTCATTTTATGATACTACTAAATACGAACAGATTTGTTATTCAAATAGCAAAAATCCTTGGTAAATTTTTAGTTTATTTATGTAGTATTTGTCATGCTCTTACTGAATTTTAATGTATATGTGTGTTATATTTTATTAAAAATCTTCATATATTGCCATACTATTTAGATTTTAAGAACATTACTTTTAATCACAGTGTAAAAATAATCAAGAAACTTGCAATGTTATAGAAACTGTAAATTTAATTTACTAGTAAAAGTAAGGAACTTTTTAATAAAAACTGATAGGCAATTGTAAAGTTGTAAAGATTCAACACAAAGACTGTTCTCTTTACAACAGAAAAGAACCTCCTTGTAATCTGCATCTCTAAAGTAACATTAAATATTTCTCATCCTGTTTTTAATGGGAGAAGATTAGTAAACTAATAAACTCAGTGATCGATATTTGTAATAAAAATCATGAAACACCAGTTAAAACTTCCTTCTGGCATCATTAACTACAGATTAATTCATTCTACTTTCAAAATTAGTTTGTTCTTTTATCTTAACTACAAAATTATACATACAAATTCACAGAAATATATTGAATTTCATTTACTACATAAACATGCAATGACTTCATAATCAGAATACATTATCCTACATTATCAAGCACATTCTTTTATATAATCTAAAATATTGATAAAAATCCTTTGTGCCCTGAAACCATGAAGAGTATGCACAGATATTCTTTCAGTTTAGTTTTTGTTTACACATGAGGGAGATTATACTGGTGATGAGCTTACAAGTCTTTATAAGAGGTTATTTATGAATGCATTACTCATTTTAATTAAATTTTTATAATCTTCTCCCACAACATTCATATCAAATTTCTAGGTTTCTGTCTTATTAATCTGTTTTGGATGAAGAACTCTTGGTTAAAAAGAATGAGTTACCTTTTCTTTTTCCCAAAGATAATTGCGATACCTCAGTATACTTTCTATATCAAGATGTGTTCTTCTAGAATGACCAGCTCTTGGGTTCCATTTTTATTTTCCAGTGCCTATGACATTATCCATTTCCTGTTGGACTCTTATAAGGTATTTGATTCAAATCAAGTGTATCCCCTTGAACCTTGGAGCTAGATATTTTATTTTGACTTTATATTTTTTAATTTGAAATAACTTTATATACATTTCCCCTCACATCCACAACATTGAGTACCTCCCAAGTAGTAACCCTCCTCCAAGCACCTTCCAACACCACACACACACACACACACACACACATGTTTATGTTTGCATAAATATATAATTATAAACTTCTATATCCATATGTTTTGCCATTTATGTATTTTTGGTTTCTGGGTTGACCGCCTTGTATTGAACTACCAATTAAGGGACTTATCCCTAGATGAGGTTAACACTTATCTGTCATCATTTACTTGCAGTTCCTTATATAGGGGTATGACACTATGTGATTTTCCATTAGCTTGTCTATTACATGTCTATTAGCATTGTTACTCAGCAGATCCTGTTAATTCAGTCTTGTCTATGTTTCCAGTTACAGTTTTCTGTGATGCTCTCCATTTTCTGTAAAAAGAATGTCTTTGGAAGGGAGTGGTAACTACACTTATCTGTGGTTTAAGGATGGGTTTTAGAATGTAGTTAGAAATTATGCTGGTATATGAAGGTCGAGATAGTGGATTCTTTTCTAAGACCATGAGCTCACTAGCCCTAGAGAGTTGACTACATTTCTGGGACCAGCATGGTTGCTCTTGAGTGTGCCTTCAGTTCAATTAGATAGCTATGGGTTATCATAATCATGAGTGCCATTTGTTACATGTTTACATATATTTTGTCATGCTGGTTATATTTGTGGTTTGTAAGTGTCACAACTGAGTGGGATTGTGAATTGATTCATTATTTTGGCTGATTGTGTACTGTTTTTTAATACTACATAAGCTAGAACTCAGAAAAGAGGCTTTCAGACTAGACCCAGTTCAGATCATTGGATCCCTGTGTCCTAAGTTTGTGATGCTGTCTGTCAGCAATGTGGCATATCTGAGAGGCTACCAAGGGCAGCAGCCAGAGTTTATTCTGATTTAGGAATTAACTGGACTATCCTGACTAAAATGTTTCTTTCCAGGAACTGAGATATTCTTAGCTTTTGGTTCCTGTGGGCAATATTATTAGTCCCAGTTAGATAACTTCACCGTGTTTACATGCACATACACACATTTATAAAAATAAAGTAAATAATGTTATAAATAGGTCATTGAAGAAAAAGTGATTTTTTCCTGTTTATAATTTCCTGTGGATCTCATAGTATGACTTTTGACCTCTTAACTGTTGTCTCCAATTATTAAAGTTACTTAGTGAATGTTTTATTTAATTTTTAGAATTGTCAATTATACTTTAAGTATTTCTTTTTTGTGAAGTAAAATGTTTCTTTTACTTAGTAAAGAATTTCAATTTAAAACTACTATGTCTTTTCCTCAGTTAGTAACCCGGCTTTGTGTGTTTACATACAGAGTAAAACATTTAACATGAAATATTCACTTTTATAATTAATAAGGCAGATTTAGTAAAAACTGCCTAGACCCTTAACACGCTTGCAATTGGAAGAAACTGTTGAAATTCAAACTGCATATTAAACTAGAATTCCTTACTTTATAAATTTTATGAATGTTAGGAATGGGAGAAAAGTATGATCTTTCTTTACTAAAAGAATTTTTATTCTTCATTTTGTTCAAACTAACTCCTGGACTCAGGGATCCCCCTGCATTTTCCTCATGTGTTATGACTTTAAAAGTATCATTACACTACGTTACTGATAAAATTAATAGAGGTAACTCAGTATTGCTGGTGGATAAGAGTGTTTTAAATTTCCAGAGCTGCTAGAAAAGGAGACAGTATAGTTTCTGTTTCCTATGTCATATTGCATTTAACTGAGTGTTATTTATTCTGATAAAATTTATTACCATTGCCTAAATATGATTGGCACAGATTCACAGATTGATTTTTATAAGAATCTTTAAGTCAAATTGGACTTTTCTGTAAGAATAGTCTGCTTATTTTATATGTATATGTATATATGTGGATATATATATATTTCATATATATATGAAAACACTTTTACATTCACACAATAAATGTTAAGTATGTATTGATTGACTGATGTTTAGTAAGAGGTGATTTCTGGGAAATGGTTTTACCACAATTGCTCCATTATGGATGTTACCTCTCTTATGAGATAGTTGATATCAAATGGGATAGGCTTGCTGATGAAGGCTTTTCAGCATTCAGTATGTGCCCAAGGTTGCCATCCTGTGTAAACACTTGGATTTGTTGCATACACAGAGGCAAAAACACAGGTTTTGTCACAGAAAGCACACTCTTGGAGTTATCACTCAATATAAAAACTAGAGTGCTTATAAGAGATATATTATAACAAAAGTCTTGTTACATTACTTCTATTCAAACAGGCTAACAGATGATGAGATAACACATATTAATTAAAGAATTCAAGTGCATGTGTTCCAAAAATGACAGCATTTGTTAAGTTTTTCTACAGGGTCTAGTGGTCCAGAGTTGGGTTTTGTGAATTGTATTAAAACTTTCCCATAACCATCTAACACTGTTTATTTCTTGGGTCATTAATTTTGTGTCTAATAAAATGCAGCTTATTTTTGAAGGCTTTCCTCACATTTTTGCATTCTGGAGTTTTTCCAGTTAATTTCTGTTATATTTATGTAAGTCGAAATTAAGAGTCCAATCTTTACCATGTGATCTTTACTCATCTGGTATTTCCTTTCTAAAAGTAAAAGTCCTTGTTCAAGTAACAGTGGAGTTTCTCCATCATGAACTTTTAAAATACTAAATTCTCTTCAGAAACTTGTCATTGTTTTCCTGACACATCACTGATACATTGAGTGGGTAATCAGCCAGAGAAAAGCTACAATGCTGATTCTACCAACTCTATCAACCACAACTGATCTTGTCCCAACTTTAGGATCATTTTCATCTTGATAACTTAATGATCCAAGAGTAAAAATGTTTTAGTTCTCTGTCACATGCCCCCAGTACAAGGTTCTATGATTACAATCAAGCATCCTGGAATGAAGGACACAATGCCAGTTTCTTAAAGTTTATCACCATTTGCAATTCTTGAACAGAGACCTTCAGATTTTTATCAACTTGCTCTACTTTTTGTCTCTAAGACTGGGACCAGGGTTCAGATTTCTACAGGGATGTACTATCAAGGCAGTCATCAATTCCTTTTATGCTATGTAGATCTGTAGACTACAGAATAATGGCTATTATCCTACAGTGTTATGGTTATTCATTAAACTTCTCAGAAGCAGAAATATTTTATTATTTGTGCATACTAATAACATGAAGTAAGGGATTTCCTTATGACATTTCTACATCTGTTCATCATAATCACCTCTTATATGATTCATTCTTGACAGGCCATTTTCAGAGGCAGGAAATTTTTCAAAACCGTCTTGCCCTGTCTTGGCAAGGTTTGACAGTATCCTGCTTTTTTTTTTATCCTGCTTGTCCTTTCCAGACATTAGGCATTTTGTCACTGATCAATGCATGGGCAGTTCCTTGCCCCAAGGCCAGTTTTGCCAAAAACAAAGCAAGCTCCAAGTGGAGTATATTCTGTGCTCAACACTCTCTTAGGAGTATATTGGTGCTGCCAGGAACAATAGTGTCTCAAATCAACAGAACCCTAAGTTCTTTAAATTCCATATTCTATAGTTCTTTGAAGTGATTGAAAATTACAGATATATACAGAATACAATCTCTATGTATATAAAAAGACCTAGCTAGTCTAACTTATAAGTATAACAAATACAGACGACAATTGACCTATAATTCTTAATACGTATTTACTTAAAAACTAAAACTTCATATTAGAATATTAAATAACCATTAAGCACTGTGTAACAAATTAGGACAATGACCTGAAAATGTAAACAGTGAATAAGTATCTTGATCAGAGGTAGAAATGTATAGTGCAATATGAWAAATATATTCTAAAATTGTGTCAATATACAAAATTTCTTAAGCAGAGATAGAAGTATGCATGCAACAATAGGACAAAATAATTTTGCCTAGGTATACAAATATTGTAGATGAAAATAAGAACATATTCAATATAATTTAAGCTTGTATAAATATACAAGAATCAATACCAATGTAAATTGCCTGTAAATAATAGCTCACAAATATTCATTCTGTTACTCACTATTATTATTGGTGTGAGTAAACTCACACTAACCTATTATCCCATCAACATCCAATTTCCTCTTTATTTTTTCAAAGAGATCCCTAAGCTAAAATAATTTTACCTCCAATCCCCAACCCTATAACAATAACTTTCAATCCCTGAATGATGTCACTAACCATGAAGACAAACTTTTTTGAAATAGGGAACATTGTCTTATAGAATTACTTCCAGCAATCATGGGGATGATGTTCTTTCTATTGGATCCTGTGAAAGTAAATTGATGGTTAACTTCCAAGATTACTATCTAGTATAATTGCAAATAGTCACTGAGTATTTGGTAGGGTTTCTCTGAGGTTTCTATTTGGAGGTCTGGACAGAATGTTGTAAAAATGTGCACATTTCGGCTAACCAAGTTGGAGACATCTCAACCTGGTAGCCAAAAATGGTCTTATAGTAGCACTATCAGTTTCGTTATGTCATATTTACCAGGTGGAGTTGTTGTTGTGGGGCCCCATCTTCTTCCTGGAAACTTCAAAGATTACCACAGAAAAATTCATTGTTCATTGTAGAAAAAATAAACATTATTTACATAGACATACAGATATTTATGTTCAATGAAAGTATTATAGAGACAAAAATAGGTATAAAGGAAAGTGTTTTTTTTCTAAATTCTTTCTTCTTTATGTCTCATACCAGAATGCTCTTGATATAAGACAGAAACTCTGAATTTTTATTTTAGTAACATTATTGGATTTAAAGAAGGACAGAGCCATTGTTTAACTCCAAAGCTGGTTCTATATATATAGATGTATGTGTTTGATGATCCTTATTGGGTGGTTACTTTTCCTTCTGTCAGCATCCAAACATCCAGGGTCTCTTGAAGTTTTGAAGATGTGTATTTCCTGTATAGACAAGAGCAAAACCCTTCCCCAACCCTATATAGTTTCCTTACCACTTATATAGTTGTCACCATTGTGGATGAGCAGTCATTGCTCTTATGCAAAGCAAATTTTTATTAATTTTGATGGTATCCACAGTTTTTCTACTCCTGTGGAAACAAGAGCAAAACCCCTTCTCCAACATATGATATCTCCTGGCTTCCATTGTGAGGTCAACACATGCTTGAATCACACTACAGATTTTACTCAGAAGACCTTCTATTACCCAGTGTCTCTTTGCTGCTGTTGTCACTTTCTTATTAACATTAAGAAAATTCAAGATAAAGAAAGCATGATGTAATCTATTTCTGGGGGTATTTTTTATACATTTCTCTTTGCTTAACATATCCTTTTTAGTTAGATTTGATCTTTCTATAACTTTCTGACCTGTATAATTGTGTGGTATATTTATAATATGTTTTATATTATAATAAGCAAAACAACTGTTTCCTTGTCTTAGAGACATATGCTGGACCATTATCTGTCTTTATTTGTGCAGGTATAACCATGATATTCCTAATTTCATTTTCTTCTTATTTTTAATTTTTATTTTTATTAAAATTTACACCTTCTCCCCTCCTCCAATTTTCCTCCCCCTCCCCCACTTCCCCTCCCCTTCCCTTTCCAATCCAAAGAGAAGTCAGGGTTCCCTACCCTGTGGGAAGTCCAAGGTCCTCCCCCCTCCATCCAGGTCTAGGAAGG